>SNQJ01S0054409.1:35152-48162 GCA_010110895.2 Picea sitchensis | reverse complement strand
CAACCAGGAAAAAGTTTTAAAAAGACACCAAAACAATGATGATCCTTGCATAATGGCTTGGGATCATTACACTAAACCTAATCTCCAAAGTGATTGACGGTTGAGATTACTTCTCACCTCACTTGAGATCAATGGCTAATATTAAATGCTAATTAATTTTAGCATTTAAATAAATAACTAAACTAATTAATAAAATCACTTTACTTTAATAATTCCTTTAATTAAAGTAAAGTGAAGGATAGAAGGCTTTGGATGATTTTCACATGTCTAGACACATAGACTTGTGCGAAAATACCTGTCTGATGCTACCATGCATCAACAATCGAGATGTCTGACATATGGAACATTATGCATTTCTTTTAATGCCAGAAATAGGAACATAAATTGTGTTTTTATGCATAAGTATTCAATTTTCATTAATATTATATTATGTTATACATTTTCCTATTGTAAGGTTTCTTTTACCTGTAGGTAATGTTGGTTTGTAATAACAACCTCTAAAATTTTGCTCTTTAAATTCATAATGTTCATACCTGGTTCTAAGTTGTCTTACTGATGTCTTCTTCCTTGATTCTTAACTAGTGGTGTTTTGATCTCAAGTCTATCTTTGAAAATATCTTTGCTCATCTTAGTTGATCATTGAGGTCATCGATTATGGGCAAAAGGTACTTGTTCTTCACAATGGCTTTATTCAGTTGTCTAAAGTTAATACATATCCTCAATGTTTCATCCTTCTTTTTAACAAAGAGTACTAGTGCTCCCCAAGGTGAAACACTTGGGAGTATGTACCCTTTCTTCAACAATTCTTCCAGTTGCATTTTTAATTCTTTTAATTCTGGTGTACTCATTCTATAAGGAGTTTTTGAAACTGGAGCATCTCCTGGCACTAAATCAATAGAAAAATATATATCCTTCTTTCGTTGTAATCCTGATATTTCTTGGAACACATCTTTGAACTCTTGCAATACTAAAAAATATTCAAGACTTGACCCTTTGGTATTTTTGGGCTCCTACACATGAGTTGCATACAATTGAAATCCTTTCCTGAAAAATCTCTTCAACCATAAGGATGGAATATCCCTCATAAAAATGGGTCTTGGAATTCCTTTCACAATGATTTGTTTTCCTTCTACATCAAGGCATGTAAATGTCTTGCTATGACAATCTAGGACAACATGAGGCTAGTCCAACCAATTCATTCCAATTAAGATATCATAAGATCTGAATAGTATGATATTCATATCAACATTAATACTCACTCCATTCAGATTTACTGGAAAAACTCTGATAGTCTCAATGATCCTTCTATTGGTTCCAGTTCCTAGCTAAAACAACCCCGATTTTTCAAGCTTGCTCTTCTTCAAATAAAATCTATCCACTACTTTAGGATCAATGTAACTTTGGCTTGCTCCTAAATCAATTAAAATAGAAGCATGTTGATTAATGATATTACCTTCCACCTCAATCATAAAGGGATTGGTATTCTACTTGTCGACCTTCCAAGGCTACATATATTCTTGGAATATTTCTGCACACGTATTCTACTTTTACAACCTCTTGGATGTTGTGCAAGGTCCTCATTTTATCTTCTCTATGAGGGAAATACTTGTACATGTGATCTTCTTTGCATCCCCAACATTTGATTGGTGGTATTCCCCTTTTTCCCAAGGAGTCTTCCCTCTTGGATTCATTCTTAGCATGATGATCTTGTTTATTTGTATTTGGAATGTTTATGTTGATAGGAGGTTTGAATCCCTTCCCTCTCTGATCAAATTTCTCCTTCTTCTTATCCTTCCAAGAATTTTGCAAATATTCTCTTCCGTTGCCTTGATCATATGGGTACTTATCCTTTCTAATGGCCTCTATCAAATTTTTGGGCTCATCATATTGAATCTTAGCTTTATAGAAAGATGGCATTCCACTTAGAAATCTTTGTATCTAAACCTTTTCATCTTTGATAAACCCCACATACTTCAAAAATCCCAAGAAATTATTTTCATATTCTCCCATGGTCATGGTCCCCAACCTAATTTCAAAGAACTCTTTCATCTTCTTGTCATAGTAGTGCTCTAAAAGATACTCCTTATGAAAGTATTTCTTGAACATCTTCCAAGTAATTTTGGTCTCATTAATGTGCTTAACTTTCTTCAACCTATCCCATCACATAGAAACTTTTCCATGCAAATGGTATGTGGCAATTATGACTTCTAGGTTAGTTGAGTAGTTGTACAACTGAAAGTACTTTATGATTCCAAGTAATCAGGCTTCAACATCTTCTTCCCTCTCTCTTTACCATCAAAGGATGGTGGCTTAATCTTCCTAATCTCTCCTTGAAAACTGTCCAACTCATATCTTCTTCTTTGATGCCTAACAAGAGACACTTCTAGGATGCTCCTTGAATCTTCAAATGCATAAGATTTCCTTGATAAGTCAGGAGGTGACTGATGTCTATGGATTCTACTAGCACTTCTTGAGTGACTGGGTCTTTTGTAGTTATCTATTCTTTCATAATGTCTACCTTCTTCCTCATGTCTTGAACCTGATCCATTCTTTGCTTGTCTCTACAACTGATTTAAGCTTTGCATCATTTGAGCATTTTTTTACTTTGCTCCTCCTATGCTCTCATTATCTTCTCATTGTCAGCTCTATAAATATGCACTTCCATTCTGAGACTTCTCATAGTCTCTACCAATTATATTGGTTCCACTCTACTCACACTGATATTATGTCCATTAGATTGTGTCTCATCACTACCCACACTGATATTTTGACCTTTGGCTTCTCTCTCATGACTGTAGGATCTTTGTGCATCCTTCATGAGTCTGATATCCAATTCCTAGGCTTGAATTGATCTTCTTATACCTCTAATTCTGCAAAATGTGCAAGCAACCATTTTTGTTAGAATTATGCATATTATAGAAAATTGTTAATTAATGTTGTAGGTCCTTTTGCTACAAAATTCATGAAGAATTATATTATAATTCTCCAAATTATAATAATTCCAGGTTGTTCTCTTCTACATCAAATTTCCAATGACTATTCTTGTGCCTCAATCTGATCCTTGAGCTAGAAGTTATGGCTTCCTAAAAAATCCATTTTCACCCCATTTATACTCTTTCTCCACTAGTGCAATTTTACTAGAAGGTCAATTTCTATCTACTCGAGAAGAAAATACATCAGGAACCAAGAAAACTTTTATATTGGGAAATGATAATAATAATAATGGTGAACACACAAAAACCTTAATATTCTCCATCTGTCACTCTAGTAAGATTCTACAATAACCTGGAATATGCAATTTTTTCATTTTTACAAAAAATTTCCAGACTTGAAGTTTTTTAGCAGAGTTGTCTATCTCTCAATTTGTGCAATTCTCGAAAAAATTCACTAACCCAAAGTTATATTTCTTGATGAGTATTCAAAATGTTGATTAGATAACATTTTCCAGTTTTTTGATATGGGATCACTTTTCTTCCTCTGAAAATCCCATAATCCCCAAAAAGTGGCCTAGAATAGTGGATTTTGGCATATTTCAGCATCCCCCTTCCAAAACCCTTAGATTTTATTCAATTCTTTCATGTTTTATTTCCATGAATGCTTTCCGAACTCTCTCTATGAATTTCAGCTTAATCTGAACATCTGCCAATGATCTAGACCCAGATCTTTAAAAACCATTATTTTGAACATTTTGAAAAATCCAAGTAGAAATGGGAAATGGCCCTCTACAACTTTTATAGCCCTCCTTACTATGGAAAAAATCCAAAAGTTTCATATCAATATTACTTAATGTTCTTTAGTTATGGCCAAAATAAGAAAATGGTTGTAAATAGTTTTTTTGAAACTGTAGGATAGAATTTCCTACATGGAAAATTGTTGACATGGCATTGATGTGGCACTGACATGGCACTGAATTGGACCATTTCTGTGACTTCCCCGATTCTCCTTGGATTTTATTCTGAGTCTGGTCTAGTCCACCAAGCCACCAGTCATTGGGAAATGCTTCCCCCTCTCTCATTTCTATGTGCTTTTGGTCAAGTCCGTCAGGCCACCGGTCACCAAGAAATGCTTCCCCCTCTCTTGTTTCTATATGTTTATGGCCCGGTCCACCGGGCCACTGGTCACCAGGAAATGCTTCCCCCTTTATTGCTTATATATTCTTCATGTCCAGTCCACTGGGCCACTGGTCACCCCACGAAACTTCCATTCAACTCTGGTCTGATCCACCAGGTCACCAGTGCATCGACCACTGGTCAAGACACCTCAGACTCTCTTTATTCCCAAGTGGTTCCTGGTCTAGTGAACAACTTTTCTCATGGGGTATTGACCTCTACACCACTCTTCCAATGACACATGGAAGTGATATGGAACTCTCATGGGGTGACAAATGGCATGTACGACAAATTACTAAGCATTGACATGGCATAAAGATGGGGTGTTGAGGTCGCAGGCAAATGTTACACTACATGCAAGCACCACAAGGTTCCATGGCTCTTTGTGCTTCATGCACAAGTAACAAAGGACTCGGTGTTAATTATAAACATGTCACATGAACCCTTCCCCATTCTTGTGGTATAAAAGAAATAATGCAAATCACAGATCGACGATTGGGGATCTACGCGGAGGCTAGATCAACGGTTGGTGAGAATTGGTCTTCTAGGATTCTTAACTTATGATTCTGATGCCAAAATCAAGCAAATGATGGCTCATTGGAAATCCAAGGCCATGGAGATTAAATTGGTCATGGTTTCCATGGCTAGAATAATAGTGTTGAACCACAATCTTCTCTTCTTCGATGCGGTCTTGTAGAAATAATTTTCACCCAAAAGAAAAACTCATCTAAACAACTTTTTGTTGTCATGTAGCAAGCCCTTGAAGGTCTTGTGCTGTAATATACAACTCTGATACTAATCTATGATGTACACGTCACCAAAAAACACAAATAAATTTGCTTGGGTACGAAAATGTAATGTACCCACTGCCCGGGTACCTCTAAATTCACCTTCTTGGGAAAATTTGATTTTTTGTTACCAATCTATAATTAATCAAGAAACATGATACCAATGCATGCAATTAACAAGAACATGCTAAACTATGAAATAAATGATCAACATTCCATGCACAACATTAATTGTTAATGTTTAAGCCATTATTATAGTTCTTTGCATTTCAATGAATAACAACATCATAAGATAAGATCAATGAGAAATACACAATCACAAGAAACACAACATTTATCCTGGGAAACCCTCTAGGGGAAGAAAACCCAAAAAAACTTCCTTATTATAGATAGTCAATACAATGCCAAGAGATAACTTAAACTAATGCAGAAGATCCTCTCCCAAAGATGCGCCACTCTCTCTCCTTCTTCTCCAACTGTAGTTCTGAAACTTGTCTCTCAATGAGCAAGTGAGGTGTGTCTAAGTGAGGTGGTAGCCTCCTTATTTATACTAATCTGGCACCTATGAAGTGTCTCTTCACTGACAGAGCCGACTTCTTAATCTGGGTGGTTATAACCACCTTTATTATATTTCGAGGCCTCTTTAATATATTATGGGGCCAACTTTTCTTTCTACCTGTTACAATTACATTATGACCAATCTGCAAAAGGGGATTTGGTCCTTTTACAACAGTCGACATGATCAATCCATAATGGGGATTGATCCAATGAATAATATATCAAATAATAATAAGAATACACTTTGTAGTTACATTATTTCAACACTCCCCCTTAACAAGAAGGGTATTCTTCAATAGCATCAGGTGAGAGAGAGAGGACAACACCATCAACAGCATCAAGTGGGTGAGAGGATAGCATCATCAATATCATCTTGGAAAACTGACTGGTGCATCTATAAATCATCGAAAGTTTTCTTCATCGGCAACATAATCATTCTCAAAGAAATGCAATCATCATCTGCATCAATATGTATTAGTATAAAACTAATACATCATCATCATCATCACAGCACGAGGTTGGCTCATCATAATAAAGGATTGGATTTACGTCATGGCTATAAGGCTAGAAGCTCAGTACTCGTCTTGCTTTATGTCACAACACTCAAGATGGAAGCAAGATACTAGACTGGCTTTATGTCATAGCTTCTCAAGCTGAAAGCACAGTACTAGTCTCATCTCAATGTCTTGCTTTACGTCACAGCACTCAAGTTGGAAGCAAGATACTAGACTGGCTTTAGGTCACAACTTCTCAAGCTGGAAGCACAGTACTAGTCTCATCTAAACGTCTTGCTTTATGTCACAACACTCAAGCTGGAAGCAAGATACTAGACTGGCTTTACGTCACAGCTCTCAAGCCGGAAGCATAGTACTAGTCTCATCACATCGTCTTGCTTTACGTCACAACCATCAGGTTGGAAGCAAGATACTAGACTAGCTTTATGTCACAGCTGTCAAGAAGGAAGTGCAATACTAGTCTCATCACATCATCTTACTTTACATCACAACCATCAGATTGGAGGCAAGATACTAGACTAGCTTTACGTCACAACTATCAAGATGGAAGCTCAGTACTAGTCACATCACATTTTCTTGCTTTACGTCATAGCAATAAAGATGGAAGCAAGATACTCGTCCTACTTTATGTCACAACAATCAAGCTGGAAGCAGGATACTAGACTGGATTTACGTCACAGCTGTCAGGCCGGAAGCACAGTTCTAGTCTCATCATATCATCTTGCTTTACGTCACAACAATGACGCTTGAATTAAGAGATGTCTCATCACAGCAACTACTCCCCCTTTCGAGGAAGGTCCTTTTGGACTATACCAAGATTATCTCAAAAGTTCTCAAACTTTACATCAGATAGAGGCTTGGTCAACACATCAACAACCTATTCATCCGTGCTAATGTACTGGAGCTTTAAGGCTCCTCTCTGCACCATGTCATGGATGTAATGATATCGGATCTCTATGTGCTTCGACCTGTCATGGAATACAAGATTCTCTATCATCTTTATGCAGCTCTAGTTGTCACATAGGATCGTGGTTGCTTCCATCTCTAGGTCAAATAGACCAACCAACAATTTTCGAAGCCATATAGCTTCGCAGCTGGCAGAACATGAAACAATGTATTCTTCTTCCACTGTGCTGAGAGAAATGTTGGATTGCTTCCTACTCTGCCACGAGATCATGGTTGATCCCAAACTGAAACAACATCCTAAAGTGTTTGTCCTGTCAGAAACACTTCCTAGCCAATCTGCATCAGTATATCCACTCAATGTGAAATCATGATCTTCGTCATAGCTGAGACCACAATCCATTGTACCCTTAAGGTACCTCATCACATGTTTTGCAGCCACTAGGTGAACATGTATGGGTTCTACCATAAAATGACTCAAGGTGTTCATGGCAAAACAAATGTCTGGTCTGGTGTTCGTCAGGTACATCAGTGATGCAATAATCTGTCTGTACAGCGTGGCATCAATCAATTCTGACGAAGTGTCGACCAACAGCTTCAGCTTCGCTTCCATGGGTGTATTCATGGACTTACATTCCAACATGTCGAATCTCTTTAGGATTTCGACTACATACTTCCCTTGGTTAAGGAAGATCCTCTCTGGACTCTTCCATACCTCAAGACCTAGGAAATAATGCATTAGGCCAAGGTCTTTTATTTCAAATTATGAGGCAAGTCTCTTCTTACATTTAGTGATGATCTTTTCTTCTCCAGTTAAGAATAAGTCATCCACATATAGTAGTAATATTATTGGCTCATCGTTCATGACCTTGAAGTAAAGGTTAGAATCTGCTTTACTCTTGGTAAATCCCAAGCTCGTCAAAAAGCTGTCTATTCGGCCATACCAAGCTCTACGAGCTTGCTTCAATCCGTACAATGCTTTCTTCAACCTACAGACATGAGACTTCCTGTCTTCAACTTCAAATCCTTAAGGTTGCTCTATATACACTTCCTCTTCGATGACACCATTTAGGAAAGTTGTCTTCACATCCATCTGGTGTAACTTCCACTTCATCTTAGCTACAAGAGATATGATGGTTCTGATCGAAGTGTATCTGGCTACAGGAGCGAATGTCTCTTCATAGTCAGTGCCTTTTTTTTGAGAAAATCCACGAGCTACAAATCTTGCTTTATATTTCTCAATACTTCCATTAGTAGCATGTTTTATTTTGAAGAGCCATTTGGAGGATACCACATCTTTACTCTTTGGTCTAGGAACTATTTCCCATACTTCGTTCTTTATTATGGATTGGTATTCCTTTGTCATGGCATCTGCCCATTCTTTTCTCTGAATGGCTTCTTCAAAGTAGGTAAGCTCCTCCTCTAGAAGATCACACATCAAATCCATATAACTGGAGAATGGCTTTGGTCTTTTCACCTATCTCGTAGTTCCTTCGCGAACACCATACTTCTCTCCATCTTGAATAATCTCTCTAGCCCAAGATGGCTTTCTTTTATGGTGGATCGTCATCTAAGGAGGTTCTTGAACTTCTAATATATCATGGTCTTCTAGAATTTCCTCATCAGGGGAAGTTACGACTTCCCTCACTGGTTCTGCGGCTCTAGGAACCTCCCCCACTGCAGTTATGGGGATTACAGGTTCCTCTTCATATACTTCTTCAAGTTGCCATCTTCTTGATTTCTTGAGTGCTGCATCTTCATCAAAGGTCACATCCCTGTCGATCTCAATGTGATGGTGATCTGGTATATAGATTCTGAAGGCCTTGGAGACCTCACAGTATCCCACAAATATTCCCTTCTTTCCTGAAGGTTCTGGCTTGTTTCTCTTCTCTTTCAGTATATGAATGAATACTGGGCAGCCAAATATTTTGAGATGGCTTACCTCTGGCTTCTTTCCGATGAACATCTCTTCTGGAGTCTTGAGCCCAAGTGCACTATGGGACAATCATTTATGCACATATACAACTTCCATTGCTGCTTCTGCCCATAAGCACATAGAAAGATCTTGATCATGGATCATAGTCTTCATAGCTTCCATTATCGTTCCATTCTTTCATTCATCTACACCGCTTTGTTGAGGATTATAGGGAGTAGTGAGTTCCCTCTTGATCTCAACATATTTGCAGAAGTTCACAAACTCTTTTGAGGTATATTCTCCTCCATTATCTGACCTGAGTATCTTAATCTTTCTTTTGGAAAGATTCTCTATCAAGGATTTGAATTCCTTGAACTTGCCACTAATGATGGAATTGGGCCACACACATCTGAATGAATGAGTTCTAAGACTCCTTCTTCTTTCTTGTCTCTCTTCGGAAAAAGGGTTCTTGATGTTCTTCCCTTGTGCACATCCATGGCATATGCCTTTATGGTAAACCTTGAGTTCTGGTAAACCTATGACCACTTTGCATATGTATGGTAGAGCCTTGTAGTTGATGTGAGTTAATCTTGTATGCCAAATTTCATATGGATTCTCAATGGCATGGGTCATGGCAGCTTCTGAGTGACCCTTTAGCTTATACAAGCCACCTTCTTCTTTTCCAATGATGATTGCTTCTTTTAAGGTTTCTCTTTTAGCATGTTGCCTTCTGCAACCTTCACTATTGCTTCATCGGGGTTATTACCTATGACTTGGAACAAGGTCAACAAAACAACAAGCAAGAGTAATATCCTTTTGATAATATGAGGTAATAGCATGAGCAATCATCACAGTAGCTCCTTTAGAGATATCACTTGTAACTTGTCTGATGGCTTATGCGGAAACAGATTGAAAGGTAAAGGAATATAATATGAAATGAGGTCAACATTCTCATGGTGTTGTGATCAAACATTCCTCCATGGAAACACGGAACTAACACACGAGATTCTTCCTGGAGCCTTGTCCTCGGGAATGAATGCTCTTTTCTTCTGAGTCTCCTTTCCTCAAGATGACAAGTGCTTTCTTCAACCTATCTTCTAACCTAACCTTTTGTCATGTTAGCGTATTGTCTTAGTAGAGAAGGTTGGGTTAGAGGATAAGTTCTATGATCCAACTTTTAATCCATCTAATACCTTGACTCATATTTTGATCAAAGGTTAGAGTGATAGTCATAGCTACAATCCATCTAATACCTTGACTCATATTTTGATCAAAGGTTAGAATGATGGTCATAGCTACAACATGCAACACTGATCAAAATAATGTCATAACAAATAGATGCATATCAGAATAATCACACCTGGGTTGCGTCATTCCTATGAATGTGTTGGATCTTGAGATCCTTCTGGATCTATGGAAAGAGATCCCTTCTCCTACAAATACTCTTTAAAGTTTAACCATTTAAACATATGTGAGTACATACCTCTGATGGCATTTGCAGGTAGTGGCTCCATCTAGGAGCAACGATAATCATTACCAACTCTTAAAAACTTCAAGGGTGATTGCAACTGGTACTACAGCTGCAACTACAACTGGTACTGCAACTGCAACTGGTTCTGAGGCTACAACTGCAACTGCAACTGCAACTTAAGGTTTCATGAGTAAACCCTAATTTTTCAAACTTTGAATTTTGAAATTCTGATCCAGGGGATAGAAGCACTGAGTTGAGGCGAGTAAGCTGGTGCAATCATATTTCTGAAAATCAAACTTTTACCCCCTCAAACTTGATTTGTAGATTTCTAGACTAGTGCTTCTGGTTTTCTAGTACTTCTGGTACTTCTGGTACTTTGGTTTTCTGGTTTTCTGGCACTTTGTGAAACTAGTGTTTCACTTTCCGGGAGATCTAGCCACTGAAAAGGTGTGTTGAAGGTGCCAAAATGATCCTTGGGGGAGGGTGCACTTTTCTAGATGGTTTTAGGGCTGAAATACCTCACCAACAAAAAGCCCTAATTTTCATGTATGGTAACAGTGACGTTTTTCACTTTTCTCTTGTGAAAGATGCTCTCTTCATCTTGGCTTTGATACCATGTTAATGTTTAAGCCATTATTATAGTTCTTTTCATTTCAATGAATAACAACAACATAATATAAGATCACTTAGAAATACACAATCACAAGAGACACAACATTTATCCTGGGAAACCCTCTAGGGGAAGAAAACCCAGCAAAACTTACTTATTATAGATAGCCAATACAATGCCAAGAGATAACTTAAACTAATGCAGAATATTCTCTCCCAAATATGCGCCACTCTCTCTCCTTCTTCTCCAACTGCAATTCTGAAACTTGTCTCTCAATGAGCAAGTGAGGTGTGTCTAAGTGAGGCACTAGCCTCCTTATTTATACTAATTTGGCACGTGTGAAGTGTCTCTTCACTGGCAGGGCCGACTTCTTAATCTGGATGGTTATAACCACCTTTATTATATTTCGGGACCTCTTTAATATATTATGGGGTCGACTTTTCTTTCTACCTATCACAATTACATTATGACCAATCCACAAAAGGGGATTTGGTCCTTTTACAATAGCAGACATGATCAATCCACAATGGGGATTGATCCAATGAATAATATATCAAATAATAATAAGAATACACTTTGCAGTTACATTATTTCAACATTAACAACAAACATGCACAATATAAATACATCTCAAAGATAATAAATGCATAGAGGAATATAAATTACACAAAAAACATAGAGAGCACTTATCTTTTCTAATAAAGATTCACCAAGTGACTGCAAATGTCAGAAATTCCACCCAACCATAGACACTATTGATCTATCTCTCAAAAGCAGGTCACCCTCGAGCCAGGGCTATGAATCTTCAATGACGGGTTCTAGGTCGACTCTAACACAGAACCAATTATCAAGCTCTCACAGTTTTTCCAACCACACAACAATCATATTTTACCATGTGTCTTCCCCTTCATCCTACACAACCCAAATAAATGAACCCCTTTCTATTCAATGCAGTACCTCAAGTTGTTCCACTTCTTTTCCAAGGCTCTAGTGTTACTAGTCAAGAAATATCAATGCTAGAAACTTTCAGGATTCTCAGCTATGGGCAGTTCTCTCTAAACTGCCATTATTCTCATGCACACAGAAATCCATTCCTTTATGGAATAATCAATAATTCCTTGCAGCCAACAAGCAATGGCTCTTTTCCTCCCATAATTCATTTCCCATTCCCAGACCAAGAGCAAGCATGAATGAGGAATGCGTAATAATGAAAAATGAGTAACCAAATGAATGAGGGACAAAATGAACGAGCAAGCCCCCAAACATCCCAAAATTGAGGTTTATATAATTACATACAATAAAGCACCACATAGCCTTCCCCAAGAATTTCATGTAACCAATTTTCCCAACTAAAACCAATATGCATGAATACAATATAATAAAAAGACTTAGCCCGTTTATCCCCCTCTCCCATGGAATCATAGCCCCCTATCTCTACCAATGTTTGTCTTGTAGCCAATAATGCATTTTATTAATATATTTAAAGTATTATATTTCTAAGCACTCTGGCCTTTCAACTTTATAGGCACTATGACCTTTCATGAATAAACAAAATATATTATTAATCTAGGGACTCAAAACCGGGGTATTACAAGTAGGGCTTCCCTAAACCCTAGAAGCAAATCTATACAGAATAGAAGAAAAGCTATTTTTAAAAGGGGGATAAAAACAATCCCTCTAATTATAGGACCATTATGATTAGACCCATTTTAGCCAAGCTATATAGATATATTTTGGAAAGGAAGATTAGCATATGGCTATAAAGCCACAGAAAAAGAGCTAAAGGATAGGTTGGACTTAGGAGCTATCATTCTACTGCAGACCACCTTGTTATGCTTAGGAACATTACATGGGCACGTCACAATAATAAAACCAATCTCCTTTGTTGTTACATTGACTTTAGAAAATATTTTGACACAGCGCTTGTTCGACAACACAGGTATTCCAACAGAGGACGAAGACCTTCAGTAACCACTCACATAACCAGATCAAAGATCAAAACACCGATGTTTTCATGTGGTAAAACCCCTACGGGGAAACATATACGGCCCCAGCCAACGTGGCCACTTGGAGCAGTTTATTAATGCAAAGAAAAAGATTACAGAGAGATTTTACAAGAGAGTTTCTCACAATTGATCATC
>SNQJ01S0054409.1:23407-35142 GCA_010110895.2 Picea sitchensis | reverse complement strand
ATAGTCAAAATCATGGAAATCGTCAGAATGCAACGAAACCAAAGCCAACCTGTGCGGAATGGCTCATAATGATGGAATATGATCGTCAATGCAAGATGGACCCCACAATGCCTCTCAAATACCCATGTACTCACTCTAGCACCCATTTCGCTATTTTGGTCATCATAAATCTCTGCCCTGTGATGATGTCCCAAAGTGGGGACATTACATTTAGATTATAACTCAAGATTATAAAACCAATGCTAGGGTAAAGGAGAAGACACTTGACAAAACTTGACAAGAGCAGAGGAGGAATTTTGCTCAGAGGGTTGGATCACAAAGGACTATGATTCAAAGAGATCTTGGATAGGTGGAGAAATAATTCCATATAGAGATTAGGTTAAGGAGAAGAGAGAACAATGGAAACCACAAGAGGGTTTCAAAAGACTGAAGCCACATAAAAGGGTTGACCCATATGGATTTTTTCGTACAGTCCTTGAGGTCGTGTACATGAGTGTTAGTGGATATAGGAACATACACATGGTATAGCTTAAGGAAAGGAGTGTACACCTTGAAAAGTGTGTTAGATCGGGGTCATACAACAAATCAGACATTTACAGGTTTGTCTGCAGTTTTATTTCTCTCAATGGGCCATTATCCCTGTTACGGGAGCCCTGATTTTATCATAATAAAATCATCTCAACATTGGTTTTCCTTCCAAGGTTTTTCCTAGGGTGTCTACCAAAAAATATTGGTGTTTATGTGTGCATGATTTGGTTTCCAGCTTTTCTTTCTCTATATTTATTTCAGTTGAATATTCCAACAATGTATTTTTGTTTTGTGAGCTGCTAATATGATTTGCAGTAAGGAAATCACTAGATAATAGGATATCTAGGATTGGAGTAACGGGATTTCAACATGGTATAAGAGCGCATGCTCTGAGAGGAAGCTAGATATCAGATCCATAACAATTGATAGAATATCTATCAAAACCATAGGAGATCTTAGCAGATCCATAACTAGTAGGAAGAAATTGAAGGAAATATTTTAGGGAAACAATCATACTGAGGCAGAACTCGGGTTTTGCATTTTTACGAAATTTTACGCAAGTTGTAGAAGGAACATTCACGTACATACATGGGTGTCTTTGGAGATAGACACGTATAAATGGGTTGTAGTAAGAACAAGCGCACACATACACATGTTTCATTAAAGGAAGTCACATACGTACACGGGTTTCAGTTGTGATAGGTGCGTACAGGTTAGTACATGGGTAGTTTCAGCAATAGGTTATTTCCAAGGCAATTCATCATGTCTAAGGAATGTCAACAAAACCTTTGAGAGTTGAATATATATTGGATGGAGCATCCAACTTCTTATCTTGGAAAGCAAGAGTGAATTTGGCATTAAAGGAGTATGAGCTTTGGGATATAGTGGATAAAGTAGTTTTTCAACTAACAGATCCTACATATTTGAAACTTCACTAGAAGAGGGAGATCAAATCCAAGTGGGTACTCTTGGATTCAGCGAAGGATCATATAATTCCTCACCTATCTGAGAAGAATACAACCAAATATATGTTTGATTCCTTGGTAGGTTTATTTCAAAGCATTATCATGAATATGAATATGGTCTTAAAGGAATAGACTCATATCGGTGTAGATATCTATATCTAACAATGTTTCCATCTATTTCATGAGGATCACACAGGTGCATGATCAACTTGCAGTCATAGGGGATAAAATGGAGGATGTGGACATCATGAATGTGGCATTGAATGGTCTTCCCAAGTCATGGGAACCATTTGTCAAGGGATTTTGTGCTCGAAAACATATCCTAGACTGGTAGAGACTTTGGGATGATTGCATCTAGGAAGAGACTTGGGAAGAGTCCAAGAGTAGCAAGAAGGGAAGTAGTGATGATAACTTATCTCTTGCCAATAAGAAAAGGAATGGAAAAGGAAAGAGTTCTAGCAAGAAGGGTAACAGTGATGGAGGATCATCACTACCATGGAAGAAGAAGGACTTGAGTAAAATCAAGTGCTTCTCATGTCATAAGAATGGACATTACGCATCTCAGTGTGTAGAGAAGAAAAAGGGTAAAGTAAAGACGCATACAACAACATCAACATAAACACAGCTTGATGAGTTCACAACGAAGTTTGAGAAGGATTACTCACTGGTTTCTTACCTTTCTACCAACACACCCACCAAGAGTGTGTGGTAATTGGACAATGGTGGATGTCATCATATGACAGAAGCACAAGAGTTATTTAGGAGTCTGATGGAGAGGGACTCGGATGTTCATGTAGAGATTGGTGATGATGTCATGTATGCAGTGAAGGAAGAGATAATAGTTACATTCCAACTTGAGTCAAGAGGTTTTTTATATTCCCATGATGTGATTTACGTACCAGGACTGAAGAAGAATACTCTTAGTCTCATCTATGGAGGATAGGGGTTTTACCGTGACATTTTAGAGAGGGAAAGTACTCATACATCCAAAGAAAGCTAGCCCAGACACAGTAGTGGTTGTTGGGGTTAGAGAGGGAACTTTGTATAGGTTGTAGGGAAATCCTATTTAGGCTTTGGTACATGACAATGTCAAACTATGTGAGTTGTGGCATAGGAGGTTGGGAAACCTACACTACAGAGCATTGTCGATTCAGGGGAGGATTGTTACAGGTCTTCTATAGTTCAATATTGAGCACCAAGGAGTGTGCACTTGGAAAGAATGTTAAGGATGCTTTTCCTAGAAGCGAGAGTAGGTCCAAGGGGATATTGGATATTATCCATTCAGATGTGAGTGGGCCAATGTCAATAGCATTAGTACATGGATTGTCATACTATGCGATGTTTATTGATGATTTTTCTAGGAAACCCTGGATCTTTTTTATGAATACCAAGGATGAGATCTTCGGTAGATTTCAGTATTTTAGAGCTGAGGTGGAGAACCAGATAGGGAACAAGATCAAGGTATTGAGGTTGGATAATGGGGGAGAGTACACCTCCAATGAATTCAAGGATTTTTGCAAGAAGGTAGGGATCAAGAGGGAGTTGATAGTCTCACAAAACCCTCAACAAAATGGGGTTGCAGAGAGAAATAATCAGTCCATCATTGGTTTTTCTAGGGCTATTATACATGACCAAGAGTTGCCTATGGTTCTTTGCGAAGAGACATGTGACACGATGGTATATGTGCAGAATAGGAGTCCTAACAGGATATTGGTGGAAATGAGTTCCGAGGAGGCATTCTCAAGAATGAATCCAGAGATATGACATTTAAGGATCTTTGTTTGTCCATTCTACATCCATGTGCATGTGGAGAAGAGGACAAAGTTGGAACCTTCAAGATAGAAGGGTATATTTGTGGGGTGAAATGAGACCTAAAAGGATTACAATATCTTCATTCCAGCATAGAGGAAGACAATTGTGATCATAGATGTTAAGTTTGAGGAGAATTTGGCATCTCAGAGATCTCATGAGTCATCAACAGTGACAGAGGACAAGGAGAAGAAAGATCCAAAGGATGAACAACAGTCAACAGTTCATACTTCAGGTGGGGAGGAGGATTTATCCCCTTCTAGTCCTGTTAGGAGACCCAGGTGGTTATTACATACATTGAGGGATGTTGGTGAGGCTCCTAGGAGTACGGTCAAAGAGCATAGGTGTCCAAGTAAGTTTCCAAACTATATGACACTTATGAGTAGCATTATTTATGTTGATCCTTTCAATTTTTAGGAAGCAACGAATGAGTAGGTATGGTAAGATGCCATGGTAGAGGACTACACCTCTATTATGAGGAATGATATTTGGGACATAGTGGAAAGATTAGAGGGGAAGTCAGTTGTGAGTTCTAGGTGGCTCTACAAGATCAAGCATGTTGCAGATGGTAGTATCAAGAAGTTCAAGGAGAGGTTTGTGGAGAAAGGGTTCTACCAAAAAGAGGGAGTGGACTATGAGGAAACATTTTCTTTGGTAGCCATGTATGCTTCTATTCGAGCCGTTATCTCTATTGCTTCAATTATGAGGTGGAGGATACATCATATGGATGTGAAAACATCTTTACTCAATGGAATCATTGAGGAAAGATGTGTACATAGATAAACCTCAAGGATTTGAGGTACATGAGAGGGATTCTCATGTGTGTAGGTTTAAGAAATCCTTGTACAGACTTAAGTAGGCATGTAGGGCATGGTATTGCAGGATTGACAGATACTTGTAGAGTATGGGTTTTACCAAGAGTGAGGCGGATCCTAAATTGTACTTCATACTTGTTGGGGAAGATGCACTCATCTTGGTTCTATATGTAGATGAATTGTTCCTCACAGATGCAGAGGAACTTATTGCAGGGTGCAAACTAGAATTAACTAGTGAGTTTGAGATGAATGGCATTGGCGTGATTCATTATTTCTTGGGGTTAGAGGTATGGTAGGTATAGGGAGAGATCTTCCTTGGTCAAGGGAAGCACGTAGTAGATATATTGAGGAGATTCAAGATGAAGGAATACATACCGATGACTACACCTATGGTCACCAATTGGAAGAAGATTGTCACTTCAGATTCAGAGTTGGTGGATCCCAGGATATACAAGAAGCTGATAGGGTCCTTGATGTAACTGGTCAACACCAAACCATATATATGTTTTGTTGTAAACACCTTGAGTGATTTCATGGTTCAGCCGAGGTAGGTGCATTAGATTGCAGTGAAGCATGTGCTTATTTACTTGAGAGGTACAATGGAGTATGGATTGAGGTATCTTGGAGGGGATGGAGAGGAGTTGCAGGGATACTCAGGCTCAAATAGGACAGGCAGTGCAGTAGAAAGGAAGAGCACCTAGGGGTGCTTCTTCAACTTGGGATCAACAATGATTACTTAGTTTAGTAGGAAGTAGAATTCTGTGGCACTCAATTCAACAGAGGTAGAGTACATAGCAGTGAGTATGGATAGCAATGAATCCATTTAGATTTACAAATTTCTTATAGGTTTATTTGATCAGGAGCTGAAGCATACGATGATATACTACGATAATCAAAGTTGTATCAAGCTCTTGGAGAATCCAGTATTCCATGATAGGTTCAAGAATATTGAGATCAGATACAAATTCATTCAGGATACGATCTAGAAGGGAGCAACGAAGCTTCACTATATTTCCATAGATGAGAAGGTTGCATATATTTTGACCAAACCCTTGTTTAAAGGGATGCTTTTGTTCTTCAGAGACAAACTTGGAGTGGTGTAGAATACCTTCCTCGCTAAGAGGGAGTGTTGATGCATGGTAGCATCGGACATGTATTTATGCACATGTCTATGTGTCTAGACATGTGGAAATCGTCCAAATCCTTCTATCCTTGAATTTACTTTAATTAAAGGAATGATTAAAGTAAAATTATTTTATTAATTAGTTGAGTTATTTATTTAAATGCTAAAAGTAATTAGCATTTAATATTATCCATTCATCTCAAGTGAGGTGAGATGTAATCTCATTCATCAATCACTTTGGATATTATGGTTAGATTATAACTTAAGATTATAAATGAAAGGCTAGGGTAAAGGAGAAGACACTTGACAAAAATTGACAAGAGAAGAGAAGGACTTTTCCTCAGAGGTTTATATCGCAAAGGACTTTGATTCAAAGATATATTAGATAGGTGAGAAGGACTTCCATCTAGATATCAGGTCAAGGAGAAGAGGGAAAATTTTAGCACCTCTCTATGAGATGATATGAAATACATTTTTTAAACTTATACACACCAAGCATACAAATATTTCAAGTAACACATTTTTACTCTTTAAATGAAATAACAAAAACACAAAAAATACATATTATGACAAATAACTCTTCCCCTGGTTTGTTGAAGCTGATCATTTGCAATGTACTCCTGCCACTAGTGAGAATACACTTCCAATCATTCTTTTACCAATTATTTTCCCAATTTTCTAGTGTGAAACAACATAATTATTCTCCCAACCAACTAGGAGCCTAGTCGGATTCCTAGCTCCAAGAAACCTTTCAGTCTCTTGGCCCTTTGTGCCTGTCACTCCAAGAACAACATGCACATATGTTCTAACCATTATTTTCATAAGAAATAGAACTTCCAACAATAATTCAACCTCTCAACCTCCTCACCTGTTTATCAAGTTTCCATACCCCCTTCCCCAAGTCTCTTCAACCACCCTCATTATTATCCATCAACCTCCCTTATCTAGATTTTTGGAAAATGTTAAAATAAAACTAAAATATAAACTACTTGCATAAAATAACAATAAACAAAGTGAAAATTCTTTCTTCTCATGCTAACTTATAAATGTAATTTGACAACTTTCCCCAAAATGTACATGACAACCCATCCTAATTTAATTCATCATACCAACCATCAATCAAAGTCAAAGATGATATTTAATGCTACTAGATATTTTTTTGTATGGAATCTAATTTACATAGTCATTAAAACATTCAATTAAATATTTAACAATCTAGTTTAATAATTAATAGATTAATTAATTGTAGTAGTGTACATGTGTAGGGTATGTGTGCATATCTAGAAGACACATAGCTCACACATGTACTAATGATAAACAATCATTGCCTCTAGTGCATAGTTCTTGTATGATCACACCAAGGCATGGAAGACAACAAATGCATCATTCAATAATTTTAACTAACAAAACTACAATAATTCATCAATAATTGATCATTACACTTAAAATATAAAAAGAGAATAAAAATGAGTGTTTTGGAACCAAATGAGAAAACAAGAGTGGCACATATAATTGTTGGCATATTTATTACGGACAATCAAAAGGAAGAGTATTTGTTTATCATTGATGGAAAGCTTAGCCTCACGATGATGAACACGAGAAAGTGGCAAGACCAACAACACAACGATGATCGCATGGCAAGATTAGAACCGTAAACTCCAGGAGTCAAGGAAGCAACTCACAACAGAAAATCCCGAAATGCGATAGATCAGAGCGTGTCAAAGACTCCATTTCGGAGTTTCGTAGACCGGGAAATTGGAGTTTCGGATACCAGGAGTTGGAGGAGTCAAGAGTTGAGTCTCTTCATCATAGGAGTCCCAAAGTCGCGAAATACGAAACGCCAAAATCTCGAAACAAGCACATCAACAAATAGTTTCGCAGACTGGGAAATAACTCCATTTCAGAGTTCCAGATACCGGGAGTTGGAGGAGTCAAGAGTCGAGACACTTCATCACAGGAATCCTGAAGTCGCAAAATGTGAAACGCCAAAATCTCGAAATAGGCACACCAACAAAGAGTTTCGCAGACTAGGAAATAACTCCATTTCAGAGTTTCGGATACCAGGAGTTGGAGGAGTCAAGAGTTGAGACTCTTCATCACAGGAGTCTCGAAGTCGTGAAATGAGAAACGTTGAAATCCCGAAACAGGCACATCAACAAAGAGTTTCACAGACTGGGAAATAACTCTATTTCGGAGTTACGGTTACTGGGAGTTGGAGTGTTGAAACACTTCACCACAGAAATCATGAAATGCTGAAATGCGAAATTGCGACATGGAAGTTCGAGCATCACAACATGGAGTTTCGGAGTTTCGCGGATTGCGACATGGAGCGTCAAGATATCTCATCACAAGAATTGTGAAATTGTGAAATGTCAAAAGGGACTATTGTGAGTCTCAAAGACGCGAAGGGAAAAATGCTGAAATCCCGTCAGTCGTTCAATTAGGAAAAGAAAGGATCAGATTATGAAGTTTTGTGGATCGTTTATCTGGATCCATTTTAGGGATCGTGACTTGGAGAGTCGAGATTCTTCGCAACAGGAATTTGCGACATGTGAAATCGTAAATTGCTGAAATACGAAATGTGAAAGACATTTTGTTTCTTGTCATCCAATTATGCAGGTGAATTTGAATATGATCAGAGGGCTACTATTTCACCTCACAGTTAATTGATTAGTTATGATTCAATTAGCAAAATTGATTCATGATTCTTGATCAGTTGGCGATTCAGTTTCTAAGGCGTGTGTGAATAAAATATGATATGAGACGATTGTGCATGGTTGGCTGTTCTGAATGAAAAAATGAGTTGAACTGTAAGAAAGGGAAAATTACAGTATGTGCAGTGTGAGACCGACATTATGCACAATATGAGATAAAACTCAGAGATGAGTAACAGATGAGGAATAGACATAAGCAATAACAGAATTGTAGAACAAACAAAGGAAGAGAAGAATTGTAGAACAACTTGAAGCAGAGTAGAATTGCAGAACAGACAGAGGAAGAGAAGAATTGTAGAACAACTTGAAGCAGAGAAGAATTGAAAAACAGACAGAGGAAGAGAAGAATTGTAGAACAGTCAGAAGCATACCATATTTATAGAACAAAGAAGAAGTGGTAAGAATCAATTTATCTGTGTTGTTGGTTATTCAATCATTTATTTATAATCAGGGAGGTAGGGTGGTGCTAGGGAGGATTGTTGTCCTCATAGGTTCAAGTGGATGCTTGAACACAGGGAGTTGTAGCTTCCATCTGGTTGCAGCCAGAAAAACCAGGGTGGCAGGGTGGTGCAAGGGAGAACAATTGTTCTATGTTATACAGGTTGGTGCCTGTGTAACTGGAAGTTGGTGCTGGAACACTTAGGGAGTTGTTGCTTCCTTCTAGTGGGTGCTAGATAAACTAGAGAGTTGGTGCTCTCAAACAATTTGGAGCTTGTAAAACAAAGGTAGTAGCCTCACATTGAGTTGGTGCTCAATTTTAGATGATGTACAAAACTTAAAAGACTGCCTATCATTTCGAAGAAGAAGAGGTTTTCTCCCTTTAGGGTTTCCTCATGAAAATATGTCTCTGTGTATATCTTATGTGTGAGTGATGCTCATTATTTATGTTGTCCATATGTAGTATAATATTTATGGTCACTTGGAGAAAGATTAAAAATGGTTTAATTGAATTAAAATTGTTTAATCATAGTAACAACTGATTCACCCCCCCTCTCAGTTGTCTTAGTAATTTCAACAATTGGTATCAGAGTGGGTTCATTTTATTTAATGTAGATCTATAAGCTTAAAATTGACAAGTCAAGAAGGGACTTCAGCCAGTAAGCCTCCTTTGTTTGATGGAACAATTTTTTCCTTTTGGAAGGTTAGAATGAGAACATACCTAATGGCCTTAGTTGCTGATGTTTGGGATGTAGTAGAGACTGGATACATAAAGCCTGTTGTGCTAGCTTCCAAGGATGATAAGTTAGAATTTAGCTTTAATGCTAAGGGAATGAATGCTATTTTGAATGGACTTGCAAAAGATGATTTTGTAAAGGTGATGCATCTTCAAACTACCAAATAAATGTGGGATAAACTTATTAGCATCTATGAAGGAAATGAGAAAGTAAAAGATGCCAAACTTCAAACATTTAGATTGAAGTTTGAACAACTAAAGGTGAATGAAGATGAAACAATTAGCAAGTATTTTTTAAGAGTTGAAGAACTTGTGAATGCCATGAAGGGTCTTGGTGAGAAGTTTGAAGAATCACTCTTAGTTCAAAAGATTTTAAGATCTCTGNGATACATAAAGCCTGTTGTGCTAGCTTCCAAGGATGATAAGTTAGAATTTAGCTTTAATGCTAAGGGAATGAATGCTATTTTGAATGGACTTGCAAAAGATGATTTTGTAAAGGTGATGCATCTTCAAACTACCAAATAAATGTGGGATAAACTTATTAGCATCTATGAAGGAAATGAGAAAGTAAAAGATGCCAAACTTCAAACATTTAGATTGAAGTTTGAACAACTAAAGGTGAATGAAGATGAAACAATTAGCAAGTATTTTTTAAGAGTTGAAGAACTTGTGAATGCCATGAAGGGTCTTGGTGAGAAGTTTGAAGAATCACTCTTAGTTCAAAAGATTTTAAGATCTCTGCTTGATAAATTTAATCCAAAAGTCTCTACAATACAAGAACTAAATGATCTTAAAACTCTGTCCATTGATCAACTTCTAGGAACTTTAACTGCATATGAAATGAGAATTAGCAAAGATAAATCTATTACTAGAGAAGCTTCTTTTAAAGTAGACAAGAATACTGATTCAAAATTAGATGATATTGAGGCAAAATTTGTGAGAAGGTTAAAGAAAGGATCAGGAAAAAATCAAGGCAAGTTGCCCTTCAAATTATTTAACTATGGTAAGATAGGTCATTTTTCATCTAAGTGTCCCCATCAGAAAAATGACCAGAACTCTAATGATGAAAAGAAGTACAAATTCAAGAAATATAGTAAGAAGAAAATTTTATGTGCAAATAATGACAATTCCTTAGAAGACACCGATAGTGACTCTTCCTGTGAAGATAAGGTAAATGACTTCATGCTTATGGCCAAAGAGGATTATGATAACAAAAGCACAGGCAGTGATGATAATGATGAAGAAGATGTGGTTGATATGGAAGGAGAACTGATCAATGCACAGAAAGAGATTGACAGACTCAAAATTAAGAATAGAAAGAAAAAACAATTGTTGATACAGTTCAATAAAAACAGTAAACACCCCGATGAAGACTTTGCTCTGCTGAAAGTGGAATTAGAAGAGGCAAAGAAAATAGAAGACATACTGAAACAACAATTGTTAGAGAAGAAAGCTAGGTGTGAAGCCTTAGAAGAAGAGATAGTAAAAACCAAAAAAGAAATGGATAAGTTTAAGGGATTGTATCACCAAAATCTGCCAAGTATTAAAGCCTCAGAAGGATTAACCTCCATTCTAAATCAACAAAGAAACTCAAAGTTGAAAGCTGGATTGGGGTATGAAGAAGGATCAAGTAGTGATCATCCAAGTAATACAGAACCTATCAAGTTTGTCAAAACCTCAAACATTGACAACAATCACTCTGCAGAAACAAAGAAAGAAGATCAACCACCAAGAAGGAATGAAAGAAAAAGTACTAGAAATGAATCTGTAGATCAGAGAGATTATCGGCATGAAATAAATCGACGTCCTCAAAGAAGACATACTTTTTCAAGGTACAAAGGTTTTTTCTATGGTTATTGTTTTTTCTTCTCTAATTTTGGTCACAAAGCTATAAACTGTTCTTTAAGATTTAGATATGAAAAATCAAGTTTTTCAAGGAATAATTATCTTCCACTACAAAGATTGAGACAACCAAGCAACAAACATTGATAGACTATAAATCATGTGATGACTGGGAGAAGGAAACAAGGTGAAACACAACAACAATTATGAGCATAAAAATTGTTATGATCTATTATTCAGTGAACCAGAATGCTACAACTGCCATAATTATGGACATAAAGCTGTAGAATGTCTCTTAAGGAATTACAAGCCAGATTTGATCCCCACTGCTGAAAATGTGAAGGTTTGGAAGAAGAAAGAAGATGACAAGTGTGGACTAGTCTTATCAGCCCAAAGACAAAAGAATCCCTGGTATATTGACAGTGGGTGCTCCAAACATATGACTGGAGACAAAAGTAAGTTTCTAACTCTAAGTGAAAGCAAATCAGGGAATGTAACTTTTGGAAATGATGCACCAGGAAAAATAAAAGGTAAATGAATGGTAAGTTTGAGTAATGGAAAAGGGAAAGCTCAAGATATGTTGTTTGTAGAAGGTCTGAAACATAATCTTCTTAGTGTCAATGAAGTCTGTGACCGAGGATGTGAAATCATTTTTACCTCTAAAGACTGTAGAATAAAATCTGTGAATTCAGGACAACTAGTTGCAAAAGGGATAAGAACATAAAACAATGTCTATGTGTTAAAAGAAGAAAAAGAAGAATGCCA
>SNQJ01S0054408.1:157490-170563 GCA_010110895.2 Picea sitchensis | reverse complement strand
ACCAAACACAGATTCAATCGTGTTCCAAGCTTCTTTGGGGTCATCAATATCTTGAAGGTGGTACCTTAAATCAGGAGAGATGGAAATTCTGATTAGTCCACGTGCTTCGTCATTCCTATTATCCCACTTGGCTTTCTTATCAGCATCAGTGGGTGCTTTTTCCTTTCCCAAGGTAATCTGGTACAAGCCATTACTTCTTAATAAAACTTCCATATAAGATTTTTATTGGAAGTAGTTGTTGCTGGTAAGCAAGACAGTACTTGTAGAAGCCATATTAAATATCCAGATAATGTGGATTTAAAAACTGAAACTGATGATCTGGATGGAAAGAGCTCAAAAGGTTATGTGGTTTTAAAAAAAAAATGGCACTGAAAACTGACTTTCGATGTTAGAGTTATGCCCTTTTTAAAAAAGGCACAATCGGTAACCAAATGACCACATGATTGTGTAAGTTGCTTTATGAAGCGACCCACTTTTATAAAGAGAAGTGGGGATCAATTTTACAATGAAGTTACTTTGTAACAGAAAGGTTGCATGCAAAATAAATAACTCTAAAATAAAATATTAAAGCTACTTATAGTGATTCACTTTTATACTCGAAGAGAAATACACTTGACAATTTTAGCATGATTTTTTTTTAAAAAGGTAACAAAAGAGAAACTTGAACTCAAGACCTCTTACTTAATAATGCAACTTTTAACCAAATGATCTAGCAAAACATATTGTAATGTTCAGAAGGAGGATTGGGGTTGTTGTTGTCCTTGGAGAGCGTGCTAAAAAAAAAACTATTTTCACACAAGAAAAAAATTTCGCTTCTCGATGACAACAAGGGTTAGATCTCAGTTACCTTACCCGTAAGATGCACCTTTTTCCTATCTGTTTATGATTTGTCGAGATCACACAGGGTGCAGGGAAAAGAGCATACACAGATCTACAAGAGTAGCAACCCGGAAATAAATAAAACAAAACCGAAATAAAACCAAAATACTACTCTGCAAAAAAATTTAAAAATGTGTATTCAAGCTTTATACCTTAAGATCTGACTGTAATGGTCGTATCTTGGGCAAATGAAAACCTTTTCAAGTGAAATGAAAAGTATTCCAGATTGAAACGAGCGCTCCAGACGCAATGGAATGGTCCTATCAGCCCATAAATGTATGGAAATGACAGAACGTGGAGATGAGGCAACTCGACTTCGTAATCTCGATCTTCAACACGAGCGGGTCTTCAAACATGCTCTGATACCATGTTCGAAAACATAGGTATTCCAACAGAGGATGAACACCTTCAACAACCACTCACATAAACAGATCAAAGATCAATACATTGATGTTTTCACGTGGTAAAACCCCTACGAGGAAACATCCACGGCCCCAACCAACGCGACCACTTGGAGCAGTTTATTAATGCAAAGAAAAAGATTAGAGAGAGATTTTACAAGAGAGTTTCTCATAATCGATCATCGGAAAATGATCCTCCATTCTCTTCAAATAGAAATCATGGACCAATCGGGTGTTAAGCCACGAATCAATGGCCGTTAAGATCGAGGAGAGTATGAACCATCAGATCACTCTAGGTCAGGAACATATCGTGATTGTCGGATTTCCTAACTACAAATGCATAATAATGCATACTAAAGAAACACACTAGAAAACACACTTTTACCTAACGACACAATAAACCAAGTAGATCTTACTAACTCCTAAGTGTCTAAATATCGTAACACCACACGACAAATTTGGGAATTTGTTTCCATAGAAGGGTGAACTTTTTATTTTTGAAGCTGCCAACATATCTTTGTTTCCATTGGGTAAAAAGATTAATCCAGTTGTCGGGGGAGGGGAGGGGATTGGGGAGAGGAAGATAAATGAGATTCCAGAGATGTAGAGAAAAATTACATGCCAAAAAGAGGTGGGTGATGGTTTTTGAGGCTTCATGGAAAAAGGGGCACCCGGAGGGGCCTTGGATGCCCCACTTTAGAAGGTTTTCAACAATTAGGATTTTGCTGTGAACCAGTAGCCAGCAGAAAGTGTTGACTTTTGGCAGCGAGGGATTGGACCATAGCTCTTTCCAGATTTTGGAGGGGGGAGGCCCGAGAGTTTCTGAGAGGAGATGGGAGTAACCTTCTTTGATAGAGGAAGGTTTACCTCCCTAGCTTCGGGAGTCGATGGTGGATCGGTTAAGAGGGGCGTAGCCAGCTAGATTATTGAAGATAACAAGAAGTAGGGGGGTGAGGATATCTGGGGGATTGGGTGGTTTCCAGCTTACCCATTCCCCTTCATTATTCCAGAGGCAGAAGTCTTGAATTTTGAGGAGGCCATTTATGCAGCACCAGTCTTTGAGAGGATGAAGAATCTCTAGGGAGCTCAAGGGCTCACGATTGAGGATGCGGTCCATCCAGATATTTATAGTATCCCCATTTTCGGGGGCCCAGGAGAGTTTAGCCTGAATAATCGGTGCTACACTCTTGAGGAGACGCCAAATCGAAGAGCCTGGAGTGGAGGGGATTGGTCCCTCTAGGCATCTAAGCCTGGAAGATTGAAAGTGTTTTTTTACTATGGCTTTCTTCCACCAGTCTGGTTTGCCTGTTATGAGCCACCATGCCAACTTTGCTCCCATAGATAAGTTCATGTTGACTGAGTCCTTAATAGCCATACCACGTTTATTGTAGGGTTGAAAATTTTGCTTCCAATTTATGAGGTGGAATTTCTTTATGTTTGTTTTGCCTCCGGCCTAGAGGAATCATATTATGGCTTTGTCGATTTTCTCTATAATGCTTTTAGGCGCTAGGAGTCCTGAACATTGGAAAATTGAAAGAGAGGAAAGAACTGATTTTATTAAAACTGTTTTCCCTGTAGGATTAAGCCATCAACCACCCCAATTCTGGATCCTTGTTGAAATTTTCTCCACTATTTCCAACCAAGCTAAGGAGTTGTAGTGATTGAGAAAGATGGGCATTCCCAAGTATTTAAAATGATTCCAGGTGGTGATAATAGGAAAACCGAAGATTCTAGCTATCTGTTCCTTTATGTGTCCCAGAATGTGCCAACCATAAATTATGCACTTGAGAGTGTTCAGCTTACCGCCTGAGGCTGCGAGGAAAGAGATGAGGATCGTTTGGAAGTGGTTGGCAGTGCATATTGTGGTTGCTCCTAACAAAAGGGTATCATCGGCAAATTGAGAATGATTTGTTTCCTTGACCCCTCTTGTTATGAGTAATCTTGGGATTTTTCCTGTTCTTCTTTCTGCTTTGAGCTTTTGACTAAGGGAGTCTGCTAGGAGGATGTAGAGAGAGGGGGAGAGAGGGCATCCCTGTCGCAGACCCCTTCTTGCTTTGAAAAAATTGGTTGGGCGTCCGTTGAGGAGAGGAGATATCCATGGGTTGCTGATGCAAGCTTTGATCCAGTTACTGAAATTCTCTAAGAAACCATAAGCTTTTAAGACTGAGAAGAGGAAGCTGTGTTTTACCCGGTCAAAGGCATTTTCCATATCAAGCTTGACAACCATTCCAAGAGTTTTGGTTTTCTTGCTTGAATAAATGGCTTCTTTCACCAAGACGATGTTGTCTGTTATCTGCTTGTCCCTGAGGAAACCGATCTGGTTTTATGAGATTAGCTTTGCGAGTAGGGGGTTGAGGTGGTTCACAATGATTTTGGTGAGGATTTTGTAGGAGGAGTTGCAGAACGAGATTGGACGGAAACAAGAGAAATTAGAGGGATTGGAGTCTTTGGGGATGAGTGCTGGAAAAGTGGAGTTGGTGGCACCTCTGATTCTCTGCTTGTGCAATGTGTAGTTTAACATCTTTTTTAAATCCCATTTGATAACATCCCAGAAGTATCGAAAGAATTAGTTAGCAAACCCATCAGGCCCTGACGCTTTGTCGGGTTCAAGACTCTAGATTGCTTTGTGTATTTCGTCCTCAGTTATTTCTTGGGTTAGCTGATTATTTTCTGCATCAGAAACTAAGTTTGGGATGTTTGCCAACAAGTTGTTGGTCTCCACTTCCATTGCTTCCTCCCTTGGTTGCTGATATAGATTATTGTAGTGATGATATGCCTCTACTTTGATATGTTCATAGGAATCAATTTGCTACCCCGTGCTGGAAGTGATAGATGTAATAGTATTTTTGTTTCCTTCGATATTGGGCTTGCTTGTGGAAAAAGGATGTGTTTGAATCTCCTGCCTTTATCCAAAGACTCTTGGATTTCAAATGCTAGTGTTCCTCCTCCCCGTGCAACGTGGTCTGAATGTGTTGCTGCACTTCTTTTTCCTGATTCATTAGAGCTTCTGTAACAAGATCAAATTATGTTTTCTGTTGAATTGACTAAGTTGCTCAAGCCTTTCCTGTTTTTCTTGGTGGGGGGCAGTGTAAGACTTTTTCACCCATTCTTTGAGAGAGATCTTGACGACCTTTAGCTTACTTTCCCATACAAAGTTGGGGGATTCAGAGATGGAGGTGGTCTAGGCTTGAGCGACGAGTGTGGGGATATCTAGATTATCCAACCTGAGTTGATTGAAGCGGAAGGGGAGTGGACCAAAGTTTTGGGGGGAGCGGAAAGAGAGAGTGATGGGTTTATGGTCTGAGATGGTGGAGGGGAGGATTTGGGAGGATACGTCTAGGGGGGAGAGTAAAAAGTTGTTGTTGACAAGGAAGCGGTCCAGGCGAGCTGCAATATGTTGGAGATCGAACCTTCTGTTATTCCAGGTGTAGTTCCCTTTGGTTGGTTTAATATCTTGCATGTCCCAATCAGACATAAGATCTATAATATTTCCAGAGAATGGGTCTCTAACTTTGCTTCCTCCTTTTTTTTCCCCGAGGCTGAGATGGGTATTAAGGTCTCCTCCAATTATGCAAGAGGGGAGGTCTACAGAGTTTTAGAGATTTGAGAGGGAGGTCCAAGCTGCCAATTTGTCTTTATAGGTGTTTGGCATATAGATATTAATTACAGTGAGAACATTGTTGTTATCTTTGTTTTTTAGAACCGTAAGAATCCAATTTTGAGTGTCAGAGATTACCTCAGAGTTCCATATTTGCTTGTTCTAGAGTGTAGCAATACCGCCAGAAGCGCCCTGAGAGCTGACTGCCACACTGCTGGTATTTTTATAAAGTTTGCTTGTTGCTTCAAGGATGGACTTTGATTCCATTTTGGTTTCTTGGAGGAGAATAATCGATGGATTAACCATTTTATTTAGATCTTTTAGAGCTTCAGCTTTAAGTTTACTGCCAAAACCCTTGCAATTCCAGGAGAGAAAGTTCATTGTGGGGGGGGCATCACAAACCCTTATAACCTGTGAGAGAAAGTTCATCAGGTAGAGGGGGCCCTGTACTAAGGGCCGAAAGGTTCTATCTCTTTGGTCCTTTCTGTTGGATATGTGATAATGTACTCTATAGTTTTAGTTGTTTCTCAGGCTTTTATTTGCTTGTTGCTTCTTCGACTGCTGTTTGTACTACCGATTTCCTCTTTGGCTTTTTCTTGTGGGATTTCTCCTTCTTCTTTTTCTCATGGGCATTGCACATGCAAATTTGAGCTTGAAGTTTCTTGTTAAGCCAGTGTATTTGTGTCTTCCGTGGAAGGATCCTCTGTGTCTAGGTCATCATTGATGTTTATTAGGGGTGGATCAAGGAACAAGGAGGGGAATGGTGCTAAAGGGGTGTTATGTTTTGAGGAAGATTCGCCTAGCATTTCAAAGGGGTTATTTCTAGGAGGGGGGTTGGTGATCGACATAGGAGAATTTTTAAGTGGGGATTTTGGACCTGGATTTTACCTTGAAGGTTCTTCCAGAGGTTGGGAGCCTGAGGGCCCTGCACGAGATCCATTGCTTTAACACTAGTGTTTTTTGTGAACCTCGCTTGCTAGCCATATTCCCGAGAGGGAGCTGCCATTTCTTCGAGGGTTGTTTCGATGTTTGGACAAATTTCTTTGCAAATGTCAGATTCGGTGACAAGATTTGCATTTGAAAGGCAACTGTTCAGAAGTCGAAGCTTCTTTGGATATCGAATGAATTCTGATTTAATTATCTTGCACAGAATAAAGGTTGGATTTGCCTTCATCAATATATTTCCTAGGCATCTCCTATGCTTTGCTTATTATTTTAGAGCTTTAAGTTTACTACCAAAACCCTTGCAATTCCAGGAGAGAAAGTTCATCAGGGGTTAGAGGGGGCTCAGCTGCCAAGGGTCGAGTGTTCCATTCCTTTGGTCCTTGCTTTTCTTGTTGATATGTGGATAGTGTGCTCTATAGTTTGCTGTTTTCCTTGTGGCTTTTTATTTAGTTGTTGCTTCTTCTTTGACTTCAAGTTGTTCTGTACCTCATTTCCTTTGGTTTTCTATGGGATTTCTCCTTCTTTTTCTCAAGCAAATTGCACATGCAAATTTGGAGCTTGAAGTTTCTCAATATACCGGGTGTATTTTTGTCTTCGTGGAGGGTTCGCTTGTGGGTCATCATTGATGTTGATTAGGGGTGGATCAGGGAATGAGGAGGGGAATTGTGTTGAAGGGGGGTTTCTGTTTTGAGGAAGATTTGCCTAGGAGTTCAAAGGGGTTGTTGCTAGGAAGGCTACATCTATGCCTTTTAGGTGGGGATTTTGACCCCGATTTTGCCTTTGAAGGTTCTGCCACGGCTAGTTCGGGAGGGTCTCCGTGACGAGATCCATTGCTTTTTAACACCGGTGTTTTTTTTGTGAACCTATTCAGCTGCTATTCCCCGAGGGTTGGCCATTTTCTGAGGGATGTTTGATAATTGGATAGTTCTTTGCAAAATGGCCGTATTTGTGACAAGATTTGCATTTGAAAGGCAACTGTTCGTAGTCGAGTTTTTGGATGTGGATCCAGTCATCTAGCTTTAGCTTGATTGCTTCTGGGAGCCCTTTTTCTAGATCTACTTCTACACATATTCTTGCACAGGAATAAAGGTTGGATTTGGGCTCTGCCCTGTCAATATACTTCCCTAGGGCATCTCCTATGCTTTTCAAAACTTCATCTCCCCAACAATGGAAGGGCAAATGTGGGAATCTTACCCAGACTAGCACAGCTGAGGGGATGACATTTTCAGGATCGAAATCTGGGGTCCATTTATTTAAGTATAAGCCTCTAGGACCAAAGAAGTATGATCCATTTCTAAATATGAGATCCCTATCTGATTTAAGCTTGAAGTAGAAAATATAGAAGCCCTTACCACAAAAGAAGTGGTTCATCCGTCCTTGAACTAGTGGGTGCCAGTTTCACTCAATCCAAAGATTTATTTGCCGAGGTGAGGGCCAAAGGCCCATGAACTGTCCAACCAAATCTCGTGATGCAAAGGAGAGGGATTTTCGTCTCGCTAAAGTGTTGGAGATTGAAACTTCCAGAATCTGCTCCAGTTTATTGACAAACTGGGAAGTGCTTTGTCGGGTCGGAGGGGGAGGGAGCGAGCCTACCAGGGCTTTGAAGGCTATGACTTTGTCAAGGAAGTCAGGAGGGGCATCAGGATCCAGGTTCTTAGAGGCCATGGGCGTGCCAAAGGGCCCAAGGGGGCCGATAGGGAGTCGAGGAGCGTCCGAGAGGTCGAGGGGCGACCGAGAAGGTCGAGGAAGCTGCTAGTTAGGGCTTCTCCAGGGCGCAAGCAGAGGAGATTATTTTATGGAAGGGTTTGTTAGCGTCCAATTGAAAACAAGGCAAGGTCAACCTTGAGCTATTCTTAGGTAAGATTATGCATCCACCACTATTCTTCAAAAGGAAAAAGTGTATTCTGGATTGAAGTCTATCGTCCTTTGATATTTTACTAAATGGGGAAGCTACATATTTTTTCATAAGTGGCATAGGTTTACGCCAAGGGTGCCCTTTATCCCCTTTGTTGTTTATTTTGGTTATGGAGGGTCTTAGCCTATTACTAAAGGAAAGTAAACGGGAAGGGAAGTTGTCGGGAGTGAAGGTGTCCAAAATTATTGAAATTCTTCATTTATTTTTTGTGGATGATGTTTTAATCATGACTAGAGCCACTCTGCAAGAATGGATGGAGGTTGATAGACTCATAAAACTGTTATGTGAAGCATCAGGATTACAGGTAAATGAGTCAAAAAGAACAGTACCGCATGAGGGGCTAACTGAGGTGGACTTAATTCCGTTGAAAACTTTACTCCCGTTTAAATTTACAGATCTTTTAGTTGGTTTCAATTATCTTGGTTATTATCTGAAGACAGGGTCGTACAAAATGGAAGACTGGACCTGGGTACAGGCTAAGGTGGAAAATAAACAGGCCATTGGTGCAATATGTAGTTATCATTAGGTGGCTGATACATTTTATTGAAATCGGTTCTAGAAAGCCAACTAGTTGACTGGATGTCATTGGCGGCCATCCCCAATTCAATCTTAAACAAGTTAAGGAAAGTAATGTACAATTTTCTCTGGAATGGTAATAGAGAAACACATCATTATCATCTTTGCAGGTGGGAGACTCTTTCTAAACTAAAGAATCTTGGCGGATGGGGATTCCGTAATATTTTCCATTTCAACAAAGCATTGGTTGCGAATAATCTCCAGCGAGTGTTAACACGGGATGGTATCCGGGACAGAATTATAAAAGATAAATATCTTCCATTTATCACTGTCATAAATTGGCTTAGATTGACGACCTTTCAACAGTCTGCAGCTTCTAGGATTTGGAATAGTCTCATAAAATCGGTTCACCTGATCACAAACTAGCTGAGTTGGAATCCAGGATTGGGTCATCATGTTTATCTTGGAAGAGACATAATTATGGGGATGTCAGAGAAATCCTACCTCTCTCATACTCTTATATCCTTTTTAAGACAAAAAAATATATCTTTACTTTCTCAGGCTAGGGGACCACTTGATCAAGATTCCATTAATGAAAATTGGAACATGTGTAATGAGTTGGGAATCACAGATGAATTGGCAGCAGAATGGGATCAATTTCGAAAAGCACTTATTGGATTAGGGGCCTTCATACATGACAAAGATGATGAATTGATGTGGACCGGAGGAGACTCTTCATGATCTCTTACTGTAAAAAATGCTTATTTGGCTTTATTATCAGCCTAGAGGTTGCAACGTTGTGGTGGATGGAGGCAAAAAGTTTGGAAATGGGATATACAACTAAAAATAAAACTTTTTATCCCGTTGGCAGCGGAAAACAAAATTTTAACATGGGAAAACTTACAACAAAGAGGTTGAGAAGGTCCAAGTCAGTGCCAATTATGTAAACAAGAATCAAAGAATATCAACCATCTCTTCATCCATTGCTGTTTTGCAAAATCGATCTGGGAGAGGACACAAACTGGACAAAAGATTAAAAAAGTTTGGAAGGGAATACACTGACAAACTGTTTTAAAAATTGGACAAAGGAAAAGTCTGTCCTCTCCACTTTAGCTGCTCTTATATGCTAGAATATTTTGTTAGAGAGAAACTCAGTTATTTTCGAGAAGAATTCTCCTTCTATTCTCTCTATGGTCATTAGGACACTTGGATCTTTGAAAAGGCACTCGGCTTCTCAAAATATTATTCCATTACGATCTTGTATGATCTCTCAGCAAGTTGACACTACAGTAGCATGTTTTGATGGGGCAACACAAGCAGATGGGAAACAAAGTGGAGTGGGGGGGGGTTCAACTCCAGATCATTCACTGTATAGATGGATTTTCAATTGTGGAGAAGGCTCAAATACAAGGGAAGAATTACTGGGAGTTTGGTCAACCTTAACTCTGGCAACACATTTGTCATTTCATAAACTCCAGGTTCTAGGAGATTCTAAAGTAGTAATTGAATGACTAAACAAAAAAGAAAGACTACATGCAAATGTTATAGAATGTTGGAATCTCAGAATCAAGGATTTAATTAAACACTTTCAAGAAATCAGTTTTACTCACATCTTCCGGGAATATCACAAGGAGGCGAACCATCTTTCAAAACAAGCTTTACAAGAACTTGAGGGCATAATTACTTATTACAAGTGGGTCAATGGGATTGAAGGTCCCAAGAGTCATATCAACCTTTACTATTGCTATTCCTTTTTGTCACTGTATTGGCAATGTTTGCATCAATTTGGCTTTTCCCGTCTAGTTTAGTGGATAAAAGGAATATAGACAGATGGAACCTCTTTTGGTTTTTATACTTCCTATTTAGAATCATATGACAACTTTTGAATTGTAAGGATTGGCAAATCCAGAATATACTTTTTGAGATAGTCTTGTTCTTTTTGGATAGTCTTTTTCTTGATTCCTTGTATGGACGAGAAGATGTAAACAAATTATATTCACTAATATAATTGAGTAAATTTTCTATTGGAAAAAGAAAGCCCCTATCTTTATGGGTTTCTTTTTGTTTCTATTATAACAATAAAGTTTGGTTCATTTATAAAGTTGAATTTGCTTTATGGTTAAAGTTGCCAAATTATAATTGATTTATTAAATTTTATTTTCATTACACTTTACTTTATTTATTTTAATAACAACTTATCAAATAAAGAATTGACTTTATTTTAATAATTTTGGTAATATAGATAATATTATTTTTCTTTTTTAGAAGGTAGTAGAATCTATCATAATTGATTGGTCAAGTGATAGTGAGGACAATTATCACTAGCTGCAATATTCAAATGTAACTCGACTCATCACTGTTATTCAAGGAAAACCATGACTCCTTAAATAACCCATTGGTGGTCTGTAAGGGTGTAGACTTCCACTCTTGCCAAATGCCTCTGCGTCTTGACCGCTAACTTGTTTCCTTACATTCAAGGAAGACAAGCTCTTAGCCAATTAGAAGCAATTTTAGGTCTTACACTAGGACAAAAAAAATGTGGTTTTAGTCTAAATAATATCCGTAAGTAAACTAATATCTCACACTAGTCATTATTGAGGCTCTAGAAGAAGGGTCATATGCTTACAAGTAGCATTTAACCTTAATCTCATGCATAACACTAGATATAAACAATATCCTATAATAATAATAATATATTTAATGAATTTCAAAATATTTTTTTTGGTTCAATATAATAGAAAATCCATTAGGGATGCTTCTAATGACTCCTTAAAATCCGAGAAGATAAATAGATAAATAGAACAAAATTGTATTAACACTACATGAATAGTAAAATGAATAATACAACCAATATATAGCCCAATGGCTAAGTGAATGCTCCCTAAATAGTTGCATGGCTAAGTGAATGTGCCCTAGATAGCTGCATGGATAAGTGAATGCACTATATATAGGATCTAGAGTGATATGGAGTGCCATAGTAGTGATCAAGAGTGACTTGAACACTCACTAAAAAAAACCAGAGTTATTTGCCACCTAGTCTAAGTCAAGTGTCAATGTAATAATCAATTAACCAAGTCACACGTGTGGTGGTGAGAAAAAAACATGCATGTGTGAGATATGCACCCTCCTAGCCTCATGCATGTGATATGCACCCTCCTAGTGAGAAAACTGAGGTGAACTGCATGCATGAGTTGTCCTCCACTAGTTTAATTGAACTCCTAACTGGAGTCAAACCAAAGAGGAGAAACACCCTTATTTTTTAGAAGGCGCCTTATTTTTAAGGATATTCCCTAAATAACAGGGAATATTTGCGAGAGAGAATATTCTTATCTACCTCAACATTAGACTAACAAACTTAGGAAAAATAATCAGTAGGCGAGTGTGTAATATCTCCAACAACTCTAGTAAAAAACAATGACAAGGTGAGTGTGTAATATCTCTAACAACTATGGTGAGTCTTGCTATTGTATATGGTTGTGAAGTTAGGGGCTATAATATTTATAGAGGATTGTGGAGAAAGATAGAGCAAATCCAAAAGTGTTTTATAACTTATAATATCAAAATTAAAGACAATACACCTTATTCTATCATCCTTATAGAAGCAAGTCTCTCCTCAAACGAGAGCATGACTATGACTAGGTACGTAATGTACAAAAACACGATCAACAACATGGAAGACAAGATGCTTCCTTATATTGATTCAAACTCTAGTCAAAACCACCCATGACTCAAGCGGGGGTGGCATAATGATGCCAAGTCTTGGCTAAATCATTGGGGAATAAAGGAAGAGGTCATTGTGCAAAATAACAATAATATATTTTTTTGTTTGATAGTGTGTCTGTGACCTATAGGACTAGCTTGTGGTTGAGAAAGCACGACCCATTGGCATCTAAGCCGTCAAAATCACTTGGGGATTACACTTGAACTAGGCCATGCCAACCCTTATAATGGCTATATTTTTTGGTGTCTCCTCTCGATAGCGACATGTTTCGAACTTGGGTCGCCATGCAGAATGAGGCCCATCGAAACTGATCGCTCTATTGGGATTTGACGCAAAATAACAATAATATTAAAAGTATTATTACATCTAAATTTAAGGAGTATCTGTGATGTGATAGATAATTAGAGGATAACATACAATTAGGATACTATAAGGAGGTGATCAACCCCAATATAGAAGATCAAAAACACCTCTATGTTTTAACTAGTGTAAAGAAGAAATTAACATTGCTAAATCAAGAAAAAATTTCAAAATGTCGCGGGTCGAAAGAATTTGTCATCTTTGTGACACTTAGAGGGTTGAAGATGAAAACCACTTTATCTTAGAATGTAACATACACCCACATTAGATCACGATATCAAAATATTTGTTACAATACTGACCTTCCGAACCTTTCAACTCATCAAAATTATAATGATTTAGGAATGGTTCTTTTAAAGCTTTTTGAGCATATAAATAAAATTTTAAAGTAAATCAAGTAATTCTTTACCTTTCTTAAGGTATGATACATCAAATTTGATCTCAATAGAGGTTAACCATCATTAATCATATTCACTAAAGTTTTAAAATAGAATTAAAAAATAATAATATTCATCCATTAAAGTTGTATTTTTATTAAAGTTGAACTTATTTTAATAATAAGTTATTATATAAAGGATTAAGATAAAAAATAAGCTTAAGTGATTTTTGTTTAAATAATTTTTTCAAAAATTAAAAAAATGTTTCTAAAAATTATTTAATAAATATTTTTAAAATATAAATTTAAATATTCATATAATTTTATGATGAATAATATATATATATATATATATATATATA
>SNQJ01S0054408.1:141239-156524 GCA_010110895.2 Picea sitchensis | reverse complement strand
AGTCAAACCAAAGAGGAGAAACACCCTTATTTTTTAGAAGGCGCCTTATTTTTAAGGATATTCCCTAAATAACAGGGAATATTTGCGAGAGAGAATATTCTTATCTACCTCAACATTAGACTAACAAACTTAGGAAAAATAATTAGTAGGCGAGTGTGTAATATCTCCAACAACTCTAGTAAAAAACAATGACAAGGTGAGTGTGTAATATCTCTAACAACTATGGTGAGTCTTGCTATTGTATATGGTTGTGAAGTTAGGGGCTATAATATTTATAGAGGATTGTGNATTTTTATTAATTCACTTTATTCATATTAACCATTTTCATATAATTACACAATGTATCTGTCAAATATAATTTTGTTCACATTAAAGAATAACCCTTACTAAAATAAAATTAAGAGGAGAGAATAACCCTATAGAAGTAAACATTATGATGGAGAAAAAGATTTTAAAGTACAAAGGAAAAGGGAATTCTCTTTATTAATGTTTTTTTAAAGGTGCATATATGGTGAAAAGGGAATCTCCTTAATTCACGATAAAGGTGAATATACAAGTGAATATATATTTTTTTAATTTATATTAATTTATAAAATATATGATAATAATATTGATGATTATTAATATTTAATTAGATTAATTTTAGTTTATTGAATTTTAAAAAATAAAAAATTATTTAATTTATTTTAAAATTTAATTTTTATATTTGAAAAATTTTAAGAAAAATAGTTGAAAATTTTGATAAGTTAAAAAATAAATAAAAATAATATTAAAATAAATATTTTAAAACTAAATTATAGTATATAATAATAATGTTTTTAACTATTTTATAGTAAATTTTATAATATAAAAATCAAATTCTAAAGAAATCTAAATAATTCTTTACCTTTTTAAAATTCAATAATCTTCATTGAATATTAATCAGGATTAGTAAATTTTATAATATAAAAATCAAATTCTAAAGAAATCTAAGTAATTCTTTACCTTTTTAAAATTCAATAATCTTCATTGAATATTAATCAGGATAGTATATCCAATATTAAAAAAATATAGAAATTAAATTTATATTATTAATTTTAGGTTTTTCAAATTGAAAAATGAGTAACTAGACTTTTAGGTGTAAGTAGGTGGAAATACATGAATGAGGCGGTGGTTATGATGATGCTAAAAACATAATGCCAAACAAGAAAATGTAATTAATGTCATAGCGAAGAGAAGAAATCCTGCATTTCATTCCAAGTTACCTTTTTCCAATGACTAATTTGACTTTAGTAAGGAGGACCCATTTAGAATTAAGAAATGCACGCACGCCAATGAAATTATAAAGCTGGCTAACTCGGCTTTCATGATATGAAAGGTGTGAACCACCGATGGAATGAGCGGTGTATCACGCGACTTTTGTTGGCACCTGTTATTATTAGGACAAATAAGTCTGACTACTAGTAAGAAGATCTGCTGTATATTCCGTTCATGCAGATCTCCTGAATCATATAAAATAGCGATTTGGGTCTTTATAGAGACATGTAACACTAAGGATTATTAAAGTGTTTGGGCTAATACAGAGTGATAATGAAGATGGATGGCCAAGGGAAGAACATTCTGGTCACAGGAGGAGCAGGTTATGTTGGCAGTCATACCAGTTTACAGTTGCTGTTGGGTGGCTACAGGGTTGTTGTTATTGATAATCTGGATAACTCTTCAGAAGAAGCCATTAAAAGAGTTGTTCAGCTCGCTGGCGAATATGGGGACAATCTCACATTCCATAAGGTTTTTTTTTAATAATCCTCATAGCTTTTATGACAGTAAAATTTGAATGTTAAAGATTGATTTGCTGCTATATGTTTGATTCCATAACTATCTAATCCACTATGAATTTGCTTGTATCTTTTCCCCACATCACTGTTGATTATTGGGCCAACCCCGACCTGGCCTTTCTATTCAAGGACGAATTAATGGGCTTTATCATTTACTCTCCTTCCCGCATGTAGAAAGTGCCATGGGTCATGAGATAGCTGTGAACACAATATCATGAACTTGTAAACTGTTAGTGTAGACCTCCCAGACCTCCCAAAACATGCGAAGAACATGAACGCCTACCTCCCAAAACATGCGAAGAACATTAGCGCCTAACACGTTCTGAGCCCTAAACTTTACCAACTCAATCAAAACAAAAAATCATGGCCTAACTCCTTTCCATGATTGGTGAAATTGTTTTTTCAGTATCTGCTAGTTTATTTGTAATTGGTTTTAATATGATAGTGTATATCATCAGTCGTGATCTCTGTTTTAGAAACATGTTTCAATTTTGATGCTTTGTTGGAAAGAGGATGGAGATGTGGTTATAATTACTATGATTTTGTCTCCTAATACTGGAAGAACTCTTGTCTGACCAATATCCATTAGTCAGACATGTTCATAAATATGTATAATGTGGTAGCAAATTCTGGTTGAATTGGTATGATAATGGGTGGATACAATGGTCATGACAAAACTTAACTTTCTTAAGTCCAGGAACTTACAGAAAACAATCACTCCAGACTAACTAGGTTCAGAAGTTTATTCTTCAATGGACATTATTTCCCTGCATGGTCTGTGTCTGACTACGTGCATAAATATCAAGTTATTGTTTTTGAGCCTTTGTTTGATGTCCATCTTCTGCTTCAGGAACGTCAATAATGTGTGTTCTACTTATAGTGGTGTAGAGTGTTGTTCTCTACAATCTGCTTGATCCCTATCGGTTTATGGCTTTGGACCCTTCACCTGATCTCCGTCCTATGCTTCAGGGACTATGATGATGTACTTTACACTGATGTGTGTGTAGATCGTTGCCCTCTTCAATCTGCTTATCCTTGCAGGTTATTGTTTATGAGCCTTTAACTGAGATCCATCCTTTGCTTTAGGGACTATGATGATGTACATTCCACTCATAAGTGTGTAGATTGTTGCCCTCTGCAATCTTCCTTTCCTTATCAGGTTATAGATTTTGAGCCATTTTGATATCCTTATGCTCATGTCCCCTGCAATATACTTATCCTTGGCTGAACAACCCAGATTTAGAGTGGGAGCACAGTTCCATCCTCTTTCCTTGCAAGGTGGCCTGTTATCAAGCTTAGGAGGCCTCACTTGTTTCCTCTTTATTAGGCCCTTTTTGCAGGTTCTCTGACATCAGGGGTCTCAGTGATCATTCATATAGATAGTTCATTACCTGCTTTTATGTTTAAGATTAATTCATATTGCAGAATTCACAGTGATTGTAAAGTGCACCTGCTTAGTGAAAGGGATTCAAACACAAAATATTTTCTAGTTTTCTAGAGCAGGAAGAAACTTAATATGCAAAACAACACTTGGAAACTTGCATGTGATAGACTATAAAATTTAAATAAAGAACCCGAGTACAGCCAAAACTACATAGAAACGGGATGGATATGAAGGGATTCATTACCAAGCATTTTACTCTGCGCAACATTATTAGCTAATATAGTGTTTGACCTCCCTAGTGGACGCATGGGACTTCATTCTGTAGTTGCTGTGCGGGTCTATGCTTAGTTGCTAGTAATAGTGCATGAAAGATACCAAATAAATTGGTTCTTTGACTCCAAGTGTGCTTTCTAGACTCTAGAATCTCTCGTGAAACTGGAGCTAAAGTACTTCAATTTCTACTTGATGCTCTGTTAAGTGTTACTGTCTATAGGAGCTCGCATTCCTGTGATTTTGAATATTATTGATTGTTTTTGACAAATTCTAGTTCAAATCTCCATCACTGTGGGAGTAGTTGTCTTCCTGTTAATTTATCTCATCATTGGACAGTTCTTGCATGGTGACAACATCCTTAAAATATTATATTTATCCTCAAGCTGTTCTCCAAACAACCGTCTTCAAGTGATTAACTGTCTTCGCGTCATGAAAATAATTTGGGCCTTTGTTGGCTAGCCTGAGACGACTACAGTTAGGGGATATCACCTAGGCTTGAACTCGTCTTCGGATCAGAGGAGACTCCTATATATGGTATGGCATGTCAACTCAACCCTCCAAGGCTGATCTTCAAAGAAGTTAAAGAGTCTTTTGTAGTTCTCCCAGCTTCTTTACATTTAAGGGCTCCCATATATAGCATGACACATTGACCCAACACTCTTAGGCTCATCTTCAAAGAAGCTAAGGAGTCTTTTGTGATTATCCCAGCTTTACATTTGAAGATTGTTTTGCTTTTACCTTCATTGCTGCATGAGTGAGAAAGAGGCTTTACAATAAAAGAGGTCTCTAACATACTTTTACTATGAGGAGCTTCTCTGTTGATGTTAATCATGTGTCAAATACATTTTGCAAAGGGAGCTAGAGTCTCCCTTTGAATATCAATAATACCAAGGCCAATTATAAGCTTTATCTTTGTACAACTTTCAATCTTAACATTGCATGCTTTCTGTCTATGGATGATCATAGAAATAAGCAGAGGAAGTTGTTAAGCTTCTTGGAATCTATTGAAGACACCAGATATGCAATATAGTGATGATTTGGCTAGCAAGACCTAATTATACAAATTTAGTTTATGGTTGTAATGCTCATGATTTCCGTTGACTAGCATGTGTCTTTTAAATACCCTCTACTTTAAACATAGGTATATAGTATAGAGTGATATGAATTATAACAACGCCCAAAACATGCCAAGAGTTTTCCTCTAAGTGATATAGGACCATCCTTACTATTCGATAGTTTTTTTAAGGCTTGGTTAATTTGTTAAGGTGTTCTTAATTGAATTGAACTTCTCCAAAATTCGATTTTTGCTAGAATGCATAAATTGAGCATTATGAGATTCAATGTAATGGTTGCTTCTAATCCATATATATTAGCCCTAGTTTTGTCACTAAGCATGCTTTATCATGTAGTTGATTTGTTTGCTTGTTTATTAAAACAAAGAAGTCTAGGAAGTTCAAGGATTTTGTGAAAAATGAAGAGGTACGGGCACCAAAGCAAAATGACAAGACAGCAGAAGAAACAACCTCCCCAAAAAGTGCTAACACGTGTAACCTAAGGCCGAGGAAAAGAGGATGCCAACCAAACGATTACATGAAGCGTTTCAGATAGAGACACAGCAAAAACGGTCTAGGGGGTGGATGATTAGAGCAGTAGTCAGAACTTGAATGTGATAGCTATTTTGTGTCAGACTTGACCCAACCGAGCTCTGCACTAGATACTTGACATGTCATTAGTTGACACCTGAAGTTTGGTGACTGATCCCAACATCAGTGGTTTGGTGAACACCAGACAATTGACTTGCCTCAGAGTTAGACATTTGATCAGGGAGACAAATCAACAGTCATTACCACTCAAACCTGCAAGTGACACCTGTAAATTTTCTAGCTCTAGATGACTGCTGTCCTATGTTTTTCTTAATTAAACAAATCAGATCTGAACTTATCTGAACATGCAACAGTCACACATATAGCTGGAAAATACGAGCAGTGGAAACAAAAATAATTTCTCGAATACACAAGAAATCTGTCCTTCAAATCAGCTTATTATTTAATAATCAAAACTTACAAGGACACCTCAAAACTGAAGTTTTCAGCCTGCTGAAAATGAAAACTGCTTTTACAGATCAGAGGAACTGCTGTGCTGATGCATCCGTATGACTATACAGGCATGTATGGACATGTCCATATGACTGTACGTATCCATACGGAAATGTACGATTCAGCTGTTCTTCGACCTGCAAACCTCTGCTGGTCAATCCCCTTGCTGCTGCTCTGCTTTCTCTCTTCCTAGGCCTCTTTTTTGGTCTTCTTTTTGGTGTCTTCAACTTCTCCCATCTTGTCCTATTTATGCTTTGAGAGAGATAACTAATCTCCTCAATCCTAGCAACTAATCCCCTTGATTCTAGCAACTAATCTCCTTAATCCTAGCAACTAATCTCCTTAATCCTAGCAACCACCTTATCCAAACAATGAGGTGTATGGCTAAGATTAGATCAAATCTGACTCACTAATATTCTAGAATCTTTAGAATATTTCATTTAGATTTCTAAGACTAGGAGGAATTAGGAAATTAGACTTTCACTTTTATTTTTATAAGTGAAATTTCAAGATGACATTATTTCCCACTTTTTCCTCAGTGGTCACTAAGAAGTTGTCTCGAACTTCTTCTCACACGTTCACTCCTAACCTGTGCAAGTTCCTGCTTGAGCTACATTTCTCATCAACACCTGCCAGTAATGGACTGTAACTTTTTGTAATTGTCTTGACCTGTATAAATGATTACCTCTTGAAACATTCTGTATAGTTTTGACTGGCTGGAACTTTCACTAGTTTACTTATCTGTTTACTGGATATTCAGGTTGGAGCTACCTTCTTAAGTTGAATTTAGATATTTTGACACTGTATGCACATACAAACTGCATATTCCCAAACCGGAATCTGGTCTACAGAGTATTTTTACTCTTGATGTTAGCTCTAATTTTGTCGCTAGATGTGCTTTGTCAAGTAGTCTACTTGTCTACTTATTTACGAAGACAAATAAGCCCAGGAAGTAATCAAGGAATTCTTGAAAAATGACGAGGTACAGGTAACGAGGAAAAACGACAAGACCACCAAGGAAATAACCCAAAGAAAAATGGGCTGACATGATGTAACCTAAGGTTGAGGAAAAGAGGATGCCAACCAAATTATTGCACAGTGCGTTACAGATGGAGACCTGACAAAGGTGGTCTAGGGGGGCAGATGATGAGGCCAATAACTATAACCTGGATGTCAGAGCCATGTTGTGTCAGATTTGACCCAACTGAGCTCTGCCCTAGATACTTGACATGACACTAGTTGACACCTGACATTTGATGACTGACCCTGACAGCAGTACCTTTGTGAACACCAGACAAATTGACCTGCCTCAGAGTCAAACATTTGACCAGGGGGACGAATCAACTGTTGTTACCACTCGACCTGCAAGTGACACATGCCAGGAATGGACCGTAAACTGTTTGCAATTGTCTTGATCTTTATAAATAAATACCTCTTGTAACATTCTGTACAGTTTCAACCAGCTTGGAATTTCACTAGTTTACTTAGCTGTTCACTGGGTATTCAGCTTATGGATGCCTTCTGAAGTTGAATTAAAATAACATGACATTATATGAACATACAGACTGCAGCTGGACTTTGGTCTTCAGAGTATCTTTATTCTTGTGCTGTATAGCTCACTGCAGTTCATATTGTACTCGTTCTTTAATTTAATGCAAGTGTACATGGTAGGTAGCCACTACTATCCCTCCATTAATGCAAAAAAATAAATCAACAACAATGTTTGCAATTAGTTTGTCTATATTTTATAATGTTTTGCAATTAAATTGTTTGTATTTTATAATTCAAAAGGTCAGTTGTTCTGTGAGATATGCCCATGTGGCTATGTCACCTACATTCCTTAACCAATTCCTTTTATCTATTTAGTTCAAAGTCAATTGCTCACCACAAAAAGTAGATGAAAATATTTCTGAATACTTGAAAGTGAAACGGCTTTCTATTTAATTTACATTCAAAAGTGCCCACACGGGATATTTACTTGATTTGATGACATTGTGATATTTATTTCCTCCTTTATATACTTGGATGAAATCTCCATGCAATTTCAGTTGCTTTGTCTCAACCATTTATTATGCCTGCGCAGCTACTTCAGCTTCAACAACTTCACCCCCAAGCTTAAATGCTCAAGCTCCAACAATACAATGTAGTGTATGAGAGGAAAAGACAATGGGTTATGGGTATATACTATATACAAAGTTTTCTAGTGGACCAAGTCTAGGTTTAGGGTTTTGGTCTTGATTATATATATATATATTGAGAAACGTAGCGAGCGTTAAATCAAATCCGTTGAATGGGTTATGGGTATATAAATAGTTTGCCTGTGGACCAAATCTAGGTTTAAGGTTTTGGTCTTGGTTATATGTATATATACATTGAAAAATTTGGCGAGCATTAAATTAAACGTACATATTTTGTTGACAATGGAGTCGGTAATGGAAACAGTTTCTTTAAGAAACACTCAGGTTTCGCTCAAAATGGAAGAGGTTTCTTGAGTAATGTGTTGCTTACCAAGAAATGAGAAACGTGTGTTAAAAATGGGGTTTTTAACAGGTTTTCTGTAAGTAATGGGTTTCACCTAGTAACACCTCTTAAAGGTCACGTTACTGGTAACTTAGGTAGGTAGGACAAGTTTCTCTGTGTACCATTCTATTGTGTATGTTTGTCATTGTATTGTCTCCTTTAAGCACTTACAACTTCCTTTCATAATCTTGGATTTCCTTAGAAGTCCTAGGTTGTCCCTCTGCCAAACATCTTGGGCATTACCATGTATCATTTGTTCTCTTTGTTATTTAAAAGGAAAAGTCAAGTAAAAGTGCATAGAATAAAATAAAGTGGAAGAGTTTGAGTTGCATCCATTCATGGAGGCATGCCTCTTTCTTTAGTGTTAATAGATTTTTAATAGAAATGCATGGATTAAAATGTTCAAGAGTTTGGTCTTACAGCCACATGTGGAGGATCAAATCTTTCTTTACTGTTAAATTTTAATAGATTAACTAGATTGAGCAAAGTTAATTAATCAACCTATTAAATTGTGTGTTTGCGAACTTCTAAAAACTTTCCTTTTGTTTCCAGTAAAACATTTTTTCTAATGAAATAAACATGTAGCCACAGACTAATGTGAAATGAGTTTGTAGGATCTTAGCAAGTTCAATACATACAAACATTCATTAGACCTGTTTGAGTTCAAAACAGAAGAAGATAAACAATATGCTTTTATGACAGGTACTCTTGCATAGTAATTGAATTTGAAATAATTGTCTCGTTATGTTTGTGATGTTACAAAGAAGTAAGCCGTATATCTGCTTTTATATGTAGCCACAGACTAATGTGAAATGAATTTGTAGGATCTTAGCAAGTTAAATACATACAAACATTCATTAGACCTGTTTGAGTTCAAAACAGAATGAGATACACAATATGCTTTTATGACAGGTACATTTGCAGTAGTGATTGAATTTGAAATAGTATGTTACAATATTTATATAAAAGACAATCTTTCATAAGTTTGAAAATCAATGACATTCTTTGAGTATCATAAACTATATACTATGATGAGGGTTTTGCTAAACTTTAGTCATTTCAGAAGCTGATTGTATACTCTTTTGGTCTTTCATTTTTAGATTGATCTTCTGGATAAAGAAGCTATGGAGAAATTGTTCTTATCAACAAAGTGAGGCTTCTCTTATTTTATACTTTTTACTTATGCTCAATTTTGTGATTATCCTTCAATACGTGGCACTCTCTTATTTCTACTTTGACACTTATTTTCCATTGAAGCATGCTCTTCAGTGCAAAAGGACCAAAGATCAGTGAAATTTTACTGTCTCTGCTATAGATTGAAAGAATTGTATATTAGTTGTTCATAATGTAGAATTCTTCTGTTTCAACTAACATGTGCTCTTTTCAGCTTGTAAAATTCTTTTTCATGATGAGGAAATAATAAATTATTACGGCTTCTGGAATTATTTAAAAATTTCAAAGCAACAACAGATGTAAAAATGAGCACACACCATAAAGATTTTCAAAGCTGAATTGTCTTTGTAATATGTACTATCAAATGGTTCTCTCTCTCACACACAACTATGACAAAATTAAAGTCTGAAGATAAAGATAAATCTCCAACCTTTTTTAAAAACTAGCCCAGAATAGACTAACTTATTGAAAATAAATTTTCTCATATGAAGAGCACTAAAAGTAACTTAGCACCTAAAACGTCTGCTAAAGTAGAGAAAAGTATCTGTAGTGCTCATCATAAACGTACTTGTTCTTATCTAATCCTATCTAATCTAATCTTTTATATTATTTTGCATTTTTAGTTTATATGCTCTTAACTAGTTTACATGTATAGAATCTTATCCTAAATAATTGCAGTTCATACAAATTGTGCATCTCTTCTTTCATCAGTATTTCTTTCTATAGATTTACTCAACTAATGTCCTAAATTCCACCTTCTTCTAAAATGGGCATTGATTTCTTACCCCACCCCAGTTAATGCCTATTTTGTTTTCTTTCACACGAAGCATCCCTTTGAACCTTTCAAATTTTCCCTTTGTACATACCATATCAAAGATCTACTAGCTGGTATTTTGACTTGCAATAAATCAGTTCAATCTCCTTGTTCGCTTGGTCTCTGATGTGGTGGCAAACCTTCACGTGTTTGGTCCTGATTGTTGGGATTCATAGCACACATGTATAAGTTAAAAGACAATAAAATATTCTCTTACAAAATTTACTTTGAATTCACTTTTTTTCTTATTGTATAGTAACATATATTTATTGCCCAAAATTTGTTTTAAATTTGGTTGATGAGGATAAGGATTACATCTGTAGCTGAAAATAACTCACCTAGAATAGACAAATCTTAAAAACCATCTATCTTATCTTATCTTAACCTTGTTATCACACAAACTCACACTTATAGGGATGAAGTCCGAAAGCTCAAGTGCAATCCGGTGTAACCAAGAGGAGGCCACTGTCACCTCACCAACCCCTCTCTCACTTCAGTCCATCTCTTCTCTGGCCCAAGGGGGTTTCCCTGGATAAAGATTGCTAGGAATTGGGAAATGAAGCTCAAGATGATGTGAAGAGTGAGTCCAAGCAAAATGGTTTTGGTAAGCTTTAAGGTAGTAAAGAAAGGTGGTTGGAGGTCGGGAGATGTAACAAGTTGAAAGGAGCTAAAGGCAATAGAAGGATTGAAGATTAAAACCCTAGGACTATACCATCATAGGCCTAGGACCAACCTTCTTGGAGACAAACCCTAGAGTTTATACCCTCATAAACCCTAGGTGCTGTCCTATTCTTCTAATACATCTAGCACAAGATCTATTGGAAACCAGACTAAACCCTAAAGTTTATCCAATCATAAACTCTAGGATTTAAACTAGCCAAAGACAAGGTAATAAACAATCTTAACCCCTAGGCTAGGTCTTAAATGATTCAATAAGGTTTAAGATGAATGAAGTAAGGGAAGGGGATAAACAATCTTAATCCTTCCTTAGGGTTTTTAACAAAATGAGCCAAGGATACAAGGTACCATGTGACTATTAACCATCTAATAGAGCATCGACCAAGATATACCATGAACCAACACTAAAACTTGGAAAGAACACTTACTAAAGCAAGTCCCTAGTTTCGTAGATCATCCACCAAAAGAAGAGAAACTTCCACAAAATCATCCATCCACAAAATTCCTTAATCCTCCATCCAAGACACTAATCCAAGACCAAAATGCTCCAAGAAATTTCAGAAATTTCAGACCTCTTAAGGGATTTCTCCCTCAAGTTGTGATGATCAAATGAGAGAAAGTGCACCTCTATTTATAGAGGAGGTGCTCAACTTCCTCTACATTAAAATATTCATATTTTAAGCTTAAATCCCCTAATCTAGCCTATGGAGGGGCAAAAGTTCGCCAGTTAAATAATCCAAAATATACAAAGATGGGGCTTTTATGGCACTTGCACAACAAACAAGGGGCAGAGCCGTGAAAGATGACCGATCTCCCTAGATGAACGGAATAGGGGGTCTTTGGTGCAGCGTCCAGCCTCCAAAGGTCCTTCAATGCTGAACTTTTCCACAAGCAACGTCATCAAAATCCTCGAAGCTTTCTCCAAACATGGTTTTAAAGCCCCAAATGCCATACCCTGCCTCCAATGACCCTCGAAGTTCAAAGGTCGGCTCTGTATATATTTCTTCAAACAAGGGTCGGCCCTGCTTGTATCTTCACTTCAAAATCAATTTTATGACCTATAAAGCTTCGCTTAGATATATTATCTTAATATTGACCTATTGTCCACCATCAAACATTTTCAGTTTAGAGATTGGCAAAAGCAAACCATGGAGAATCTTAGAAGATCCAATAGCTCTCCCTTGAAGCCTTGGAAGGGATTTACTGCACCCCCCCCCAAAACGAGTCCAGTCACTGCAAGACAATGCATCCACTGCAGAAGCTCTGCACTTCCCTCTCTGCATTCTGCCTTACAACATCTTCAACTTGTTTAACATTCTGTTTTAAAATATTTTCAGTTGATTCCGAGTCATGGTAAATTCTGCAATATCTCTGTCTCGGGCATCTAATTCTGGACCTAGAAGTTCCAATTTAGTATATGCCTGTCGACGAGCCATTTTGTTATTTTCATTCCTCTCTACAAGCCTCGAAATTCTGTCTTCCTGTACTTTGATGGAGTTGACTATGGCACTTTTCTTCTACAAAGAGCATCTACACATTAGTGGGTAACAAACCCTATTCTATTCTGAGCAAAATAAGGTGCCTATCTAAAATGGGCAATACATATTCTAAGTTTCTAACAACCCCCTGAATGACCATGGGTTTGAACTCCTTGAATGCTTCAAGAGCATATGACTTGTACTTGAAAAGCTACACCCATTTTTTTCTTAAAACGTCATCAATAAATATCATAAGGTACTTCATGTTAGAATAATGTTAACTTCATGTAATAAAGTAAGTCTAAGTCAATAGTAAAAGTAAAAATGTAACTTAGGTTGTCATGTAAAAAGGTAATTACATAATTAGAGATATAGTGTTGAGATCCTCCCTAGGGGCATCATGGGGGCCCACAGGCCCATAGTAGACTAATAATAATGGAGGCCATTAAATGTAAGGTGGACTAGGTCCAAATAGTAGAGTAATAATAGTGGAGGCCATTAAATGTAAGGTGGACTAGGTCCAAATAGTAGAGTAATAATAGTGGAGGCCATTAAATGTAAGGTGGACTAGGTCCACTATGCTTGTTATTATTAATTAAGGTCCACTATGGTAGTTAGTATTGAATAAATGTAATTGGGCCTCATTAAAGAAGGTCCATTAGGTAGTTAGGAGGTTGTTATTATTAGGGTTATTTTGTTAGTTATAAATAAGGATGTAGTCCTCCTTATGATGGGTGTGGATTTTATTGTATTTGGAGTTTATCTCATTGAGAAGTCACCCAACCTAAGAGGCAAGTGAATGGGAGTGGATTCCTTCTATAAAAAGGTCAATTGTAAGGTGTTGCCCTACCTTAAGGGTATTTTTTATATAATCAAGTAAAGGGGTTTTTCTATCTTATTCTTGGATATTTTGTACGTGATAGTTTTTTCAGATCCAAGGTACAGAACAAGTGGTATCAAAACTCTTTCTTGCACCAAAAAAGAAGAAATTTTAGACACACTCCATTAGGGAGTTAAGTCTGTTATATCTGAATGGTGTATTTTTTACCTCTTCTATATTGAATCATATTGACTATTGTGCACCATTCTCTCTCATTGCTATTATTGTTATAATTTATAATAGTAGCGAAGCCACTTCGAGACCTTAGAACCTATGAAGATAGAGACCTAGAAGGAGACCATGATTATTGGAGGCTGCAAAAGGAAAAAAGTGATGTTGATTTGCTGGGAGGAGAGAAGAGCAGACTCTGCAATGCATATAAAGGTGTATACAGAGTAAACTCCATAAGATTACTCTTTTATTTGAAGATTAGTTAAAAAAGGGTTGTATTTTCTCAAGTTGGAATCATTGGAAATTGAATATTGAGAAAAATGGCATAGGTGCAAAGACGAAAAAGCTTTAAAGATTTTTTTTTTAATTCCTAACTTTTAAGTATAGAACCTGTTATCGCACGGTTTGTAGGAAAGGTCCAAAGGGCTTGAGTCAGGGCCTGAAACCGGCATAACAGGAGCTTCCCCACCCACTGTCACCTCGATGGGGGGTTCTTTCTATTTAGGAGGGCAAGTCCAAGGGAGACGTCCCTAAGGCAATCTGGGTCAAAGGAAGGCTAAGGGGTAAAGGCCAAGTCAAGGAAACCCCTTTCACAAATTGCTGCCCAAGAAGAGATAGTCAAGGAGATAAAACCAAGCAATCAAAACCATCTGAGTCAAAGAAGCTAAAAGGGTAAAATAAATCAAAACTCCCCTAATACCTAAAAACAGTCAAGGAGATAAAACTGATGATGCGCCTGTTTGCGGGACAAAACAAAGAGAACTAGAAAGTTAGCTTTAGGTGGGTTAGTACTTCTTAAGCATTCAAGACTATCTTTTTAATAAATATATGAGCAGTAGTTAATGCTATTATTGGCCGAGAGTCGATGATTAGCTAAACAAAAGCAAAGACTATATCACTTCTCCAATAAAGAATAAAAGACAAATCATTCCAATGTTCTGAATTCAACCATGTATCTTATCATTAATGCAATAACATATCCAAATCCAACTCATATACAATATATTTCTACATCACATATACTATTTTTGCTGCAAAGTATGACGTCAAGCATTCGTATTGAGTCAATTAGATGACAAAGAGAAAAATGTTTTGTTAAATAGGCTTAGGGATACAATTATTAACTCAATGTCAATCAATAGAGGCATGAAGTGTCAAAGCGTTAGGGAGTATAAGCAAAGAACAAAGAGAGTATGTGGCGATCAACCCTATACAAGAAGTTTTGATGCGGAGTCCTTGTGTCCGAGGGCTTGAAACCGGCGTAACAGGAGCTTCCCCACCCACTGTCACCTCAATGGGGAGCTCTTTCTATTTAGGAGGGCAAGTCCAAGGGAGACGTCCCTAAGGCAATCTGGTTAAAGAAAGGCTAAAGGGTAAAGGCTAAGTCAAAGAAACCCCTTTCACAGATTGCTGCCCAAGAAGAGATAGTCAAGGAGATAAAACCACTGATGATGCACCTGTTTGCGAGACAAAACAAAGAGAACTAGAAAGTGCTTGCAGTGGGTTAGTACTTCATAAGCCTTCAAGACTATCTTTTAATAAATATATGAGCAATGGATTAATGTTATTATTGACGAAGTCAATGATGGCTAAACAAAGCAAAGACTTATATCACTTCTCCAATAAAGCATAAAAGGAAAATCAACATTCAATGTTCACAATTCAACCATGTATCATATCGTTAATGCAATAACATGTCAAATCAGCTCATATACAATATATTTCTGCGTCACATATACTATTTTTGCTGCAATGTATGACGTCAAGCATTCATCAATGAGTCAATTAGATGACAAAGAGCAAGAACGTTTTGTTAAATAAGCTTAGGGATACAATTATTAACTCAATGTCAATCAATAGAGCTGCCAAATGTCACAACGTTGCAGGTATAAGCAAAGAACAAAGAGTATGACGTCATCCCTATACAAGTTTTGTTGCAGTCACTATGACGTCAGCTTCATCAACAAGTCAATTTGAGAGGAAAAGAGCACAACTTCACACCAA
>SNQJ01S0054408.1:108333-125828 GCA_010110895.2 Picea sitchensis | reverse complement strand
AGATGGGTCCTCCAGGACCATGCTCAGGTTGCTCCTGCTCTCGGTACTCCATGTCTAGGACCATGTGGGCCTCGAGATATGATCTCCTAGTTATCCCTAGATATCGGGGATAACAGGTCACAATGCACCAATTCCAATTTCATACATGCTCGCAAGGCATCTTTTTGTCAAATTTATCTCTATGTTGCTTGCTTGAAATGCAAACTTCATAGACACATCTCTTTTGCTAAATTGGATGCAAACCATAAACCGTTTTAAATTTCTTGAAATGTGCAAGACTTTGGTAGCTAAGATGTCTATGCCTATGGTATCTAAGATGTCTATACCTTTGGTGCTAGGATATCTATAATTTGTGACGATTCAAAGTTGGTGGATGCAACATTATTAAGTCATTTGGCAAGGAATTTGATCTACCTTAGTTCTATGTGGCCAGATTTGAGTTACGTAGTTGGGGTTGTGCTAGGCTTGATGGCAAGTCCAAAAGATGTCTGGTGAAAAGTAGCAAAGAGAATCCCAAGGTATGTGGAAAGTCTTATGAACTTGAGTATGTGTAGAGTGATAATTTCAATTTGGGTAGATAGATTAGGATTGAGAAACTTGTATTGATAAGAGATAAACCACCACATGTTACTCATTCAACATTAGATTAGGAGTGATTTTGTGGATTAGTAAGAAGAAATCAACCATTGCATCCTCTTGAACAGAGGCAAAGTACAAGGTTGTAGTCAATGGAACATGTGAAGCTATACGGTGAAGGAGGGCTCTCATGATATGAACCTTTAACAAACTCAAGCCATGGCCCTCTATTGTGACAAGCAAAGTGTGTTTAAGCTCATGAAAAATCTAGTCTTTCATGTGAGGTCCCAGCACATTGAGATCCACCACCACTTCGTTAGGGATTTAGGTGCAAAACAAAGAAGTTGAAGTTGTGTGTTGTAGTACTAAAGATCAACTTGCGGACATCTCCATGAAACCTTTGAGTAGGGAGATGTTTAAAATTTTTTGGGAGATGTTGGATGGTCATTACGGGGGAATGGGGAGGAGCGGTGTTAATGATATAATGGCCATTTTTAGTTGGGTGTCCTGCTTTGTTAAAATTAGAAGTATGTTTAACTTTAGAAGGGAGTGGCAATTTTAGAGATGGCAAACCAATTTTTGGTTGGAGGATAATCATTATCCTCAACTGTCTAGTTTTGTAACAATATTCTACTACAAATATGTGTTTCTATCTAAGAAATGGGACACATCCAATTGGGGGTTTGTGTTCGTATCCCAAATATTGAACATTGATACGCTAGGACACGTGTTAGATACATGCCCTAGACGTGTCTGACTCTAAAAAATGTTTTTTCATCGGTATTTTCTTTCTTTTAGCTGTATGGAAAGAGCTCTCACAATCTCTCATTGTGCAGGTGAAGGGTAAATCGAGATTTGGAGGGATTCCAAGTGTTTTGTAAATGTTTTAATTTCTAAAACATTTCGATCTTTATGTCTACATTTCATTTTTGTATTTGTCATTTGTATATATATATATATATATATATATATATAACATGTCCTATGTGTCTTGTTTCTAGGATTGATGTGTCCCGTGTCGGATACTCGTATTTCCACGTCCTCGTGTCATGTGACTTAGGTTCCTATGCAACAAAAATTGACATAGTTCAGACACGAAAACTCTTTTCTTCTCATGCATTTGTGCTTTGAAAGACTGAAACTTACGATCTATTTGATGGTGTCATGGAATCTTTGTGAATGAGTCAAATTTTGCATCTATTTCATGTTCTCTTGATTCTAGTTATACTATGGTGTATGATCATGTAATTAACATGTATCTATTAGCATATTCTTGGGGAAGGCCTTTGGTCATTGTCTCATCAAACATGTAAAAAAGAGCCCTGAATGTTTGTTCTTTAAAAAGATCTACTTCTTCCTAACCACAAACTGCATCCTTCTATCTAATTGAACTATTTGAGGGATGCTGGTTTTCTTGTTGATGGGGAAATATTGGTGTTTTGACATTATATGTTCTTGTTTGTTGAAGGTGTCTTGAACTGAAACCTGTTTGTTTTGTAGTTTCTACCAAAAGGTGTTCGGTTTAGAGGGAAAACAAAGGGAAAATCTGATCTGATATTCTTCATATTATCCCAGAGCTCATTTTTAAAATCCTTCCTGGATTCTTCATCCTTGCTATCCTATTTATTCACCAATATATATATTTTTTGTTTATCACTATTTTCCTATTGAGCATCTAGTGCACATCTTTATCATTCTTTAGCGAGTTTGTTTTTTTCTTCCATGAATGCTTCTGTAGATCTAGTGGCTTGTTGCTGTTTTCTTGTGTGCATTGAGCCGAGGGTTGCATACTTCATTTGATGACTGAGCCTGCTTTTTTGGTTATGCTTGAGATTGTTGACCATGGCTAAGGTAAAGTAAACATTGAGAAGAACAAGGGTTTCCTTGCTCTCGATTTCTTCTGGATACATCGCAACTCCGCTTTTCATGTCTTCATGGAGGATTACTTTATGTCTATTGAGGTCTTTCAAAATTCCTGTAACATACGAGGATTGCTGTGGAGTCACTGAGATCAGAATATCCAAATTGAAGGCAATTGTTTGCTAGAGCTGATATTCTTTTCAGAAATAATAGATAGATAATTTAGCAATGATCTAGAAGTTAAGCAGCCTGTTTTGGACTTAAAATTCATTCCTAATGTTTTCAGAGGATTGTACCTATAGAAATTTAAAAATATAAATCAATTTCATGATTCCAGTTAAACAGATTTGGTGGTTCTTCTCAAGGAATTACCTCTTTTATTTAATAATAGTTATAGAATCCAATAAACAGCGTTGCAGAAATAAATTTAATTAAACTGGCATCTGTGATCTTGCTTAACCAAAAGGGGCAAATCCCTCCAAGAGGATTTCCATATTTCATGGAATTTGAATTAACTGCTTATTATATCAACTTTTAAAAGTTAAATTCCCACGCAAAATTTGTAAAAATATTTCCAAAGGATTGAAAGATGCAAAACTGTGCTGTGGTCATGATCAACATATAAATACATTCTCAAGAATGTTGGATTGGAAAGTGCACTCCGACACCATGTCTTTTATCTTTGGATCATCACATCTTTTTCGATGCTTATTTTTTCTTAATCTTCTCTATAATCAGAAGTGTTGATTGTTCTTTCTGTTGACAATGGATATGTAGTGGTTTCATTTTTCTTAGATATAAAATGGTTTTTTCCTTTTATATTGTAGATTCGATGCTGTCATTCATTTTGCTGGGTTGAAAGCCGTGGGAGAGAGTGTAGCAAAGCCACTGCTTTACTACAAAAACAACATAGTTGGCACCATAAACTTATTGGAAACGATGGTTTCCCATGGTTGCAAGAAGGTAAGACTCAAATGATCATTGTATTAGAGGTGGATATATACTCAATTGTTTGTAATAACTATTTAATTTTCATAGATTGTTAATGGAAAGTTGTTGAATTTCTCTATATTGTATTGTCAAAAGAATATGGATTAATGTTAACATCATCTTCATCTAATTCATTGCATCAAGTCATGAGCTTCCATGGATAATTTTTTTCTTGAATGACTAGTGGATTACAAGAATCTATAATTCTTCAACAATGCAATACATAAAGAAATGGTAAGAAACCTTTGTATGTATAGTGTCCTTGGAGATCCTCAAATACCTGCTCGAATGATTTTGTAGTACCAATGTGAATGATTTTGTAGTACAAGGGATTAGGGACCAAGAGAAGAAAATCAGGCTAAGAGATCCATTGCATGTTGTAATTGACTGTGTTAAAGATTATCTAGTAGCACTTGAAGCACATGAAGATAAGCAACAGTGTTGTAGGGTTAGCGAGCATGCAAATCGGTGTTCCATGTGGTTGTGTCTCATGGGATGGGGGATGCACTCCTGATGTTTCCTATAATTTTGTGACGTTGGTATGTGTCCTAATGCAGGCGCATCCTTGGGGTATTGGAAATCCTGCATGTTACCTCCCAAATCTGCACTTCAAGTGGTAAAGCCCTAAAACACAAGTGCAACATCGGGGGAACTCAGAGGGGCCACCCACTGTCACAATAGTAGCTCTCTCTCTCACTTTAGGTCGACTCTACTTTGACACAAAGGGGGTATCCCTAGGATAGGATTACTAAGTCTATGCAATCAAGGCTCAAGATGGAGAATTAGACTTAGTAAAATAGAGATATAAGATATACTTCAGATTTAAATGGATTGTGAGTTGCTAAGAGTCTAAGGCTAGTGCCAATCCGAGCATTATGGAGTCCAGTAATAAACAAAAGAGGGCTTGTAGTTATGGAGAGAAGACATAGTCAAGACATACATTAATGTGCCATGACTAGTCCAAATGGATTCCTAGGTTATATGAGAGCGAGTGAGAGCCCTAACAGTACATGCGCCATCATAACCATTGTGTTTAAAAGCCAATAAATAATGTGCAACCCAAACAGTAAAGGAAGAACTATAACATGAGATTATAAAGAAAAGGACCCAGAAAGACAGCCTTCAAAAGAATGGACAATCCAAGCAACAGGTCACATCTTCAATAGCAATCTCATAGGATTAAATGAGCCATTAATATGCGCCACATCAAATCTATTATTACATCGGAAATCTTCTCCAATATCCAAGATTACATCAAGGGCTAAGGAGGGATGAAATCCTCACTCAGTCCCTTCTCCTATGCAAAGACTTACCCTCAAAAGTGATCATTTCCTGCAATAAAAACGCTAGCCACTCTATCACAATACCATAATAATCCAAGAGAAAACAGATGAATGAAGAGAGCCTTACATATACTTGCTTGTATCTTCACTTCCACCTCCTACATGATATTCAACTAGGCTTAGAGGGGTTTTCTCTATCAATCCAACCACGAGGAACAAATGGAGAGAGCTAATCCTTTTATAGGCTTATAGATCCATCTCCTTACTATAGAATAATAATATCCTTTTCTAGACCCACAATTTGCTCCTAGACCCATGCTTTTCTCCTAGGAAAAGTAATAAAATACATCTTTAACCTTCTCCCAAAAATAGGAACAAGTGGTTTTAGATCCATTTTCTTCTTCCTAGAAATGACAATAAAATATCTAGATGAATAATGGTAAAGTATACTGACAGTTCCTAGATCTATGATTTGAGGAGCATTAGAAGTCTCCCAAGGGCCAGATGTCCTTCTTGGGCTCTTTCTCCACAAAACTCCTCGAATTAAGGTTAATAAATATCAACAAAATGTGGATCTCATGAAATAATGTGCAAGAGGTGGTTAAATTGGTTGTTACAACAACCTCCCTAAGATGGGATACCTTCAGAAATTAATAAATTATGCTAAAAGAGTGGAACGCTCCTAAAAAACTGCCCCAATCAGATTAGGTCCCCTCAATGCTGGACGTCTCTTTCTCAAGATAGCCGACTCCCTCAATTCGTGGATCTAATGTGGATTGTGTTGAAATTTGGTAGCTTAGAGCTACTTCTGCATTGGCAGCGCTCAACATGCGGAAGTGACCAAACAAATTTTCTCCTAGTGACTTTATAATACATTTTTATAAAGTAACTTTATAAAGTGATTTTATAAAGTTGGGTCTTTTAATTTTTTAATGTAAAAGTGACTTTATGATGATTTTATGGGTCATTTTAATGACTTAAGTGACCTCAACGAATGATTAAGTCGTGATCGTTGATCTCATGAGGGAAAGATCTAATCTTCACCGTCAATCTCATTGGAAGACCAAGGGTTAGGGAAGTTACATTTTAAATTTCATTAAAAGGCAGCTCATTAGGAGAAGGAGGGCGCACTTTTGAGGAGAGGTTGAGGGAATGTGAAGGGACACAAATGCCAAGGAAGAGTGTTGGCTTGGAGGAAGAGCTACAGAAAAGAGGGTTTGCCATGCATCCCAAGGAGTGGGATTGGCACGCAACCAAAGAGCATTTGCAGCCATTAATACAGTCCGTACAGCAGCAGAAGAGGAGGCTGTACAGCTGTGTAAGCTGGCCGTACAGCAAAGGGAGGGCACAGAAATCGAGGCTGTAATTCTACAACAGCTTGGCACGATTTCCAATGTACATTTGCTGAGTTTTTATCTTCTGTTCCGTACAGTTTCCTTTTGGCACGAATTTCTATGCAGATTGTTGACTGTTTGTGGAAGATTGTTGGCTGTCCTGGGCTGTACAGTCATGGCTGTCTACCCTAGACACAGTCTGGGACTGTTTGTAATATGTATAGTGCTGTAACTTGCTACCAGTAGAGAATGACTGTATTTTTTATGCTGATGTAGTTTGCTGATGTAATAGTTCAGAATTTCCTTGCGCTGAATAAAACATTCTTTCTCTTCAAAACTGTCCATATTTTCTGTGTATTTCTGCAAATGTTTATGCACAGATTTTTGTGCCAAATGAGGGCTAATGTCTGCTGTTCATAAATTATTTCCACTGCTATTTTATTTCAGAACCTGTCTATGAGTGTTTCTGTCCATAAAGGACAGTTGTAAGGCTGTTGGACATTTATAGGTGGCTGAAATCTAATTTAGACTAAGTGTATGCTGAATTAAAATGTATTTAACAGATTTGTACTAAGATAGGTCAAGGGCATTTCCTCAAAATATGGGCTCATCTTCCAACCTCCTTAAACTATTTAAGGCTGTTACAAAATCTGTGTCTTAGAAGTTTGTTATGCCAGCTGCTCCACCATCCTCTTCAATACATCCTTGATTCTTGTAGAGAAAAATTCTTTTGACCATGCATTCGAAGTTTAGCTGCCACTTATCTCAATTTAAGCTGAGGCATTTTATGTGTTACCCCTTGAAAACCTGCTGGAAACAAATATTTTTTTATCAGATTTGAGAGGGTATGTTCCTGTAGCTTTCATTGGATCTGATGCACTTGTTGTAAGCCAAATAAGGTGCTGCAACCAGATTTGGGAATTCTAGGAGAAGAAACCTAACAGGTATAGAGAGCTCCTTCAAACAGTGATCGAAACCTTTTATGCTATCAAAAGAAAATACCTTTTTTGTTGCTGCTGCTTTCTTAGCCAACGTTGGCACTTCCAGCTGCAGTCTTGGCACTCATCATTTGTTTCAAATCACCCTGAGAAATGGTAGAAACTTCATTTTCTAAAGTCTGTATCAGAGTGGGAACATTCACTTATTTCCTGTATTCATGTGCTCTTGTACAGAGTGTTGAGGTCCGTCCTGTGGCTTCATGTACTTCTGAAATTCTGGCATAATTTCTTTAGGAGCATTGGTAATATGGTTTTCCAAATGTGCAAAGCAGATTGCAGTACTGTCAAGCTCTTATCACATAGATTGCTGCCAGAAATTCATCACATTTTCTTCCTTACTGGAGTATCTCTGTAGTGCCTTTTTCTTTTAGATACAGCAATTTTCATCCTTTAATCATCACATCTGTCCTTACAGAAAACAGGCTTCTTTCCACTCCTACAAACTTATGTTCACCAATGCATAGGATCCTTGACCTTAGTACAAAAGGTGCCACGCAGGAGGTCATGAAGGTCACTCACTGGCTGAGTAGATTGAATATGCATTCTCCTTCTCTTATGAGCAGTTTTATGTAAATAATTTTGACATCTTTTGAATTATTGCCATGTTACTCACCTCCCGGTCTGAGCTGTATGAAGCCAGAATTTTTTCCAGCCCTCAAGTGATGTCCTTAGAAAAATCTTCCACCCAGGAATGATTCACGTAAAATCTAGTTCAGAGTCAAATCACCCATTCAAGAGATGCTCCAATAGAATGCTGTGTCAATCACTTCTTAAGATGAAGGGCGTTCTCTTCAGCCATCAAAATAAAAAATCAGATCAGATCTGCTTTTTATGCTGCTCCCATTGAGTGATGATAGATATCATAGTTAGAACACATCTGGAAATCAAATCTATAGCCTTGCTGGTGGTTTATGAACTGCAAATAAAGGCTGGGAATAGCAAAGTCCCCTTTAGAACAATTTCTGTAGTCTTGAAGGGAAACCTCAAGCTGCTGTAACACTTCACACAGGCCTTTTTTGCATGCTGGAATTAATAATGAACAGATGTATGAAGAGTGTACAAGTTCTGTTGATACCACAGGTCTGGGTAACGATACTCACAGCATGATATGAATAATGTCTTCAAAAGATGTCTGTCTACGGTTGGCACTTGATGACAAGACCTATTGCTGAGTACTCTTGACAGATTAGCTTCTTTGATTATCAAAGAGCTTTCATATCATCAGCCTGCTAGCTAGGCACCAATATCACGGATTTCCTCGCTTTTGAAGTCATCAACAGTAGCAACACAAAAGGCATTCAATTCTTTAAGGCATCTTCATAAACTGAAATACCCTTCAAAAGTGATTCTCAAATCTGTATTAAGAACTTCTAATGTATCCACATGCTTTCCATTGGATTTCAGAAATGCACATCTTTCAAATTCTGGGAAAAGATGAGCCATGTTGTCTTGTGCCTTCATGATTATCATAACAATACCTAAAAGAGAAATGCCCTAGTCAGCAGCAGATGACCCCTGAATACCCATAAATGACACTGGCAGGCTGAATTGAATCCCTAAAAAATGCGAAGGCATTTGAGGAGCAACACTGCTCACCCAAAAATATTTTTAGTTTGTGTTAATTTTTGTTTCACATTTTTCCTGATTTTCAGCAGTGACAGGGGTCAAGTATTTTGATCAGCGTTCTCTCATCCTTCAGGTTCAAGTCTGAAATATTGATATGTTATAGAGGACATCTTCTTCTACCTTCCTGCCAAATTTCCCAAAGATTCAGAGAGGTTCAAGAAGAGCAAAAAAGACAAACACAGCAAAAATAATGCCACCTAGGGCCTCATAACAAACATGGAACCTAGTTTTTCTAGGATAGAAAGTTAGACACCATTATTTTTGGGTGGATGGATTTTGCACTTGTCTCCTTTGCTTCCTCATCATGGTGAACGTTGAGACTATTGTGCTGCGTGCATGAGAAAATAATCCAATTTCCTCCTGTTTCTCCAACAAACTGTAGCTCGAGGGATATGTTTGAGTGCAAGGTCTTTTTGGTAGAGTCTAAAAAAGTCAAGGGCTTAGGCTGGCTCCCAACTTCGGTTTCTTGGAAGATTCACTGTAGTCCAATTTTATCACAATTTGGCTGCTCTTGCTATTTCAAAACTGTATTGGAAAATAATGTTTGATCAGAGTAGGATTGAAAATTTTAATGTTAAAATTTTATGTTTTCAGATTTTGAATTGTAAGAAAAATGATTCAAAATTTCAAATTTTAAGAAGGACAAACTTCTGAAAAAGTGAAGAACAAATGAAAAGAGAAGCAGAAGAAAATACTAATAATGAGCCAAAATTTAGCCCACGGGTGTGTGGTCTAGCAGCAAGTTGTGAGGTGATTGAACTTGTATTAACGCTGAGGCTCAGGTTCATATTAACATTTAGGCTCAGGTTCAAAACCTGCTGACTGGGTGCAGAGGAGGCCAGGTTCAACTCCTGGGTGTTTTTGATGGCATAGAAACACCCTTCATAGTGTGGCAGCTTAGTTGAAGGACAATTGTTAGTTTCTATAAGGAGCATTTCTAAAAAAGAAAAAGAAAAATAATGAACTGAAATTTGAAATCTTACATCACTGCCCCTCCTCCCCCACAACAAAAGTAACTCCTTTTCGCAATTGCTCAGGGTCTAGATCAGGTGGCATTGTTTATTAGCTCATTGGTGGGCTCAGAAGTTAAAATCTTGAAACTTTAAAAAAAAGAAAAAAAATGAAAGCTTAAAATTTTCTTATGTTATTCTACATTTGTTGTTCTGGCATGCATTAGATAACTTTGCTCATTTGTTTTCTGAAAATTCCCCCCATTAGGACTAGACGAAACTAATATATGTTTCTTAAATTCCCTCAAACATACAGGGAGGATTTGGGGCTTGCTTATCTTTTTCTTGTCTGCACTTTCGCAAGTCTGCAAGTTGATCTCTATTGGAGTATTTAAGACATTGATGCTATATTATAATCCATTTTTTACTTTAAAATTATTGACCTGTGTAACTTGTGCAGCTAGTATTCTCATCATCTGCTACGGTTTATGGTCAGCCAAAGGAGGTCCCATGCACAGAGGACTTCCCTATATGTGCAATGAACCCATATGGACGTACTAAGGTGGGGTAATTTTAGCTTGGTTGTGCTAATAACTATTTGTCTTACATGTGATCTGTCATTTCCCGCATTGATCATGAATACTTGAAGTTTGTGTCATAATTTCAAACCCATGTTTCTACCTCATTCATGATTTGGCTATCATGTTGTTCTGCAGCTCTTTATTGAAGAAATATGCCGTGATGTCCACCGGGCAGATCCTGACTGGAAAATAATTTTGCTAAGGTATTTCAATCCTGTTGGAGCTCATCCTAGTGGATTTATTGGTGAAGATCCTCGGGGAATTCCAAACAATCTCATGCCATTTGTTCAACAAGTTGCTGTTGAGAGGAGACCTGAACTTACTGTGTTTGGGAATGACTATCAAACAAATGATGGCACAGGGGTATGCTTCTATCCGATTTTTCAGTCCCTGTGAATTTAATCTGTTCAGTAAATACTTCTGGGTTCTTCTATTTTCTCAAACCTTTTTAGATGTTGGAAAGTAAACTGTAGTTTGTGCACTTAGTATAGCTTTAACTCTTTCTAGACCTGATTGATATATATTAGATGGTATTGCACTTTTAGGTCTTCAGTTTGTTACTATTATATGACTTAGGAATCAAGCTTTATTTAGTGGGTAAACTTGTTTAAAAGCAATTAGTTTATAGAAAAGAAAATTGTAGGGGCTAAAGAACTTAAAGCCATGTCCATCGGGCCGTGGTCTTGTGGTTGAGATGGGGTGTCATCATGATGATGACCAAGGTTCAAACCCCAGCGAGTATAGAGCCCTGGAAATTAAGTTCTTGATTGAGTTTGCCAGTCTTCTATATGAAGCATTCACTTGGAAAAAATAACTTAACACCATGTATTTGGACTTGGATGTAATTAGATGAGGAAGCTACATGAAGTGAACACGATGTTGTTGTTTATTTGCTCGTTGAAGAAGATAATGACATCCTATGATTTTCTATTTATCTTTGATCAGGCTGTCAAATAGAAGATAAGTCTCTTATTCCATGTTTTATACTAATGTATATGTTTTGAGGAGTGCTTTTTTTTCAGAGTGGAGCATGTAGAAATTTCTGTATTCTTTGACTTTTAATGCAAAACGGAAATTTCACCTCACAAGGAGGTTTCTTGGATCTAGTCCCTGTGAACTTCAGTCTTGTGTCTGATCTGGAATATTAGTTTACAGCAGTGAACAGCAGACAACATTTCATCACACTTCAACCCAACACACTAGACAGTCCAAGAGAAAAGATACCAAACATATGCCAACAAGTTTCAGCCCTTACTGCACACTTTTCCAAGCATAAACCAGGTCTGAGATTCACTTTATTACAGCGGAATTTACAGCAGTAAATCTGCCCTATTATCTTCAATATGTCTGTCAAATCACTTAACAATTTCAGCCTTAACTTTTGTCAGATCAGCAAGACACACCACTGCTGGAAATCAAATCTGCAATTACACAAGTATTGGAAAGCATCCACAAATAAACACAAGATATGATTTGGGAAACCTAATACGAGAGAACCCAGCTAGAAGGTGAGGCTGCTCTGCTCTCTTTTCTCTGGTATAGAAATGATGCAAGTACAAAGAAAGAGGCACTCTCCGTGGAGTTTCCTTTGACCTGTGGCATGTATGTCTGCTACAGAATCTCTCTGCCTCTGTTACGCTCACAGAATACCACTCTCAGATGTTTTGCTCAGCTATGGAACAAGATACAATGCAAAAGAATGGCCCTTATCTTCCTAGTGGCTCGGTATTTAACATAGCCCAATAGCCATCTAGGGGTAGGTTTTGGACTTACTCAACCCTCAATTGTGATAGGGTTTTGGACTTGCTCAACAATGGAACAAGATACAATGCAAAAGAATGGAACCCCTTATCCTCCTATTGGCTTGGTATTTAACATAGCTCGATAGCCATCTAGGGGTAGGTTTTTGACTTACTCAACTCTCAATTGTGATAGGGTTTTGGACCTTCTAGAATCTTCTTGAAATGCCTCACGTGGCTAGCCCCATATGCATGAGTAACAGGGGCTGATATGGCATCCTCTTGTAACATGGTGGTCAACATTGTAGGTCAAATTGTGGGAGGTATAACTTTTGCATACGAGCTCCGATTGACGCATGGTTTTCATCGTTAGAAAGGTCTCAGAGTGCAGAACACCGTGAAGGGGGTGAATACAAGTTCCGCACACTAGAACCCCCCCAAAATGTCGTTTAATGCCTCAAAATGGCTCCAGAAGGTTTCAAACCCCAATTTTCCAAACTGGGACTTGTCACTAAAATGACCCTGCAAGCCGATTCCTCCTATTTTTTCCACTTTGAAAGCATCGAGAGAGATGACAAATAATATAATGATCCAATCTGGATCATGCCTCCCCATTTAGGGAGGCTTTTGGTCCCAAAAGCTTTACTGAATGAGGTGAGGAAATTTTCCCTCTACCTTCTCCCCGGAGTACCACTTTGCTTTGCCTGGAAGTTGTCCTTTCAACCCAATCTGCCAAAGGTCATGCTGCCCCTGTCTTGTAGTTCTGGACTGGGTCTACAAAACTGTTTCCTTTGTTAACTCTACCTGAGCATCTGGTGCCAAGTCCTCAATGGAAGGTAGGACCTGTTCCTCCTCCTGATCCAACATGGATGTCTCATAGAGTTTGAGATTCTCCACATTCACTATTGAGTAAATGCACATGTATGGGGGTAGACTGAGTTTGTAGGCGTTATCTCCCACTCTTTCCAATACCTCAAAAGGACCATACCGCAGAGCCTTGATCTTCTTACCAAGACCCTGTAACCTTTCCTTATTCAGCTGTAACCATACTCTGTCTCCCACTCTAAATGTTCTCTCTGTTCTGTGCTGGTCATGTCTAGTCTTGTACTTTTCCTATGACTTCTTTAGTGTCTTCTGTACTTGCAAATGGATCTTGTTGAGATTTGGGTACCTTGGAAAGTGGTTCCCTTGTGTTTGTGAGTCTCTAAACACAAAGGGGGAGACTATTACCCTTAATACTTTACTTTATGATCTAATTTCACTTTGACTTTATCACTTAAGTCATAAAGTGAAATTTGTCACTTAAGTCAAAAGTGACTATTAATTCACAATGTGGGTGAATTAATAGACATAAAGCAAACTAAAGAAACTTGAGAAAGTGGGTTTTCTAAGTGAGATTTTTGAGATTAAATCTCACCCATTGATTAGACTTGGCTAGATTGAATCTAGGCCATTGGTCTTTTAGGTTTGGCCAAAGAGAGGCTAAAGGAGGAAACGGGTAAGGATGAGGCTCATTATTCACTTGCTCACTTGAGATGTTTGGGTGAGGACAAGAGAAGTGAAGAGAAAGAGAGAGTGACGTTTTAGAGAGGCTTGGGCGCATTCTTGAGGAGAGGAGGGTGCACAAGGGTTTGAGCTTGGATTTTTGAGCTAGGACGACGCAAGCTAGTGTGGAGGGTGCTTCCATGGAGTTGGGCGCACTTACATGAGCAAGGGCACATTCTAGGAGGAAGGGCACACTTGTTTGAGGTGTGAGTAAGGCTTGTAGAGGGCGCACCAAGGTTGTGAGGAGACACCTTGGTAGAGGAAGAGTTTTGTGTGTGAGGGGCGCATCCAAGGAGAGGGGTCGTAAGTGTTGAGGCTTGAGAAAGAGGAGGGCGTACCAAAGAGAGAGGGGGTGCACTTGTTCAAGGGCTTCACCAAATATCACTAGGCATCTTCAAGGGAGGCGCATTTTACAAGTGGGCAAAGGCAAGGTCAACTCAAGGCAAAGGCAAAGAGCAAAGGAAAGGGGCTAGAGGCTTAGCAAAGGAAGAAAGGCGCACCAAGGCAAAGGGCGCCTTTGTTCAAGGGCTAGCAGACACATCTACAAGGAACTCCAAAGCATCCAAAGTTGGGTTGCTATTGTACCAGGTTCACCTATATTTATTTCCTTATTGTACTCATGCTTTGAGATCTCCAAATATATACATCTATCTCTAACTGGTTTTCCCCATGGGGGGTTTTTCCAGGGTCACGTTGACCAAAAACATGATGTGTTCATTTGTCATGCATGCATAGTTATTTTCAACCTTGTCAGTTGTTGAAGATCCTAAAGGAGTGTTGTATGTTTTAAGGTTTATGCTTGTGCTAACATCAATTAAAAAAACACTTGCAAGGGCACCTTAAAAGAGCATTCAATCGTCAGTTTGAAGGCAGATTTAAAGGGATAATTTTCGGACCTGTTTGCTGTCCTAAAACAGCAGCAAGGACAGCTTTGAAACCTTGAACTTAGAGCCCAACAAGAGGTCAAAAGACAAACCTGTTGGGAAGCCTTCTAGTTCCTCGAAAATCTACAGATCTGCCTGATCTTCTCAACAAAATTTTCTTCCTTTAATGCATCTCTTGTGAGGTCCTCCCTAACTTCTCCTTGCTGTTCGTATACAACATCCAAGGGTGAAGGTGGAAAATATCCAAAGCAAGTTTCAAAAAGCGACTTACTAGTAGAAGTGTGGACTGCTCTGTTATAAGAGTGTTGTTTATAGTTCATATTTTCATCCTAGGTCTTCGGATGCTTCTGATTGTAGCCCCTCAAAAGCTGCACCAAAGTCCCATTGACTACTTCCGTTTGTCCATCTGTCCGTGGATGGAATGTTGTAGACCTCTTCAACTTGGTGTCCATCTTCTCCCAGAATGTAGTCCAAAATGCACTGAGAAATCTGGTATCTCTGTCTGAGATGATGCTCCTTGGTATCCCAAACTACACCTAAACTAGTTCAAAGAACTTGTTTGCTGCTTCTTGTCCACTGATGGTCTTTTTACAAGGTACGAAAATGCACATCTTGTTGAACCTGTCAACTACCACAAATAAATAGTCATGTCTCTTCCGGTTTGTTGGTAATCCTCCCACAAAATCCATGGAAATGCTTTCCCAAGGTTGAGTGGGTACAGGTAAGGGATGGTATAGACCTTGCTTCCTATTGCTGAGCTTGTTGGTACAACAAAGTATACATCCTCTAATATATCGTGCTACATCTTGCATTCTGTGGGCCAATACACATACCTCTATAAGTTGACAACTGTCTTCCCAACACCAAAATTCCTTGCAACCTTGGAGGCGTGAGCCTCTCTGATAAGATGCAATTTTTCACCTTTAGGAACACAGAGCTTGTTGATATTGTAGAGTAAACCATTCTAGAAATGATAGTTAGCCTTGCCATCACCTTCTTCTATATGAATTTGGCCTTGTAGCTGTTGAAACACCCTAGATCAGGAGGAGTTGGTGGCAATTCTATTAGGAGGAGGCCGAAATGGCTAGAGCAGACATTGAGAAATGCTCAGGAGCGTGTGGAGGCTCCTAGGAGTACTTTCCAGGAGAGCAGACCACCTAGATAGTTTCCTAGTTACATGGCGCTCATGAGTGACATCATTGATTTCAAGCTTACTAGTTTTGAGGAGGTAGCAGGCCACCAGGTTTGGAGGGATGCCATGATGGAGGAGTATGCTTCCATCGTGAAGAATGATGTGTGGGACATTATGCCAAGGCCAGGGGGGAAATCAGTGGTGAGTTTGAGATGGATCTTTAAGATCAAGCATACTGCAAATGGCAGTATGGAAAAGTACAAGGTGAGGTTCGTGGCGAGAGGGTTCTCCCAGAAGGAGGGAGTGAACTATGAGGAGACATTTTCTTTAGTCGCCGGTATATTTCTATCAGGGATGTTATATCTATTGCTTCATAAATGGGGTTGAGGATACATTAGATGGATGTGAAGACAACCTTCCTCATTGGAGTAATTGAGGAGGATGTGTACATTGAGCAACCTCAGGGATTTGAGGTGCATGGGAGAGATTCTCATGTTTGCAGATTGAAGAAGGCATTATATGAACTCATGCAGGTATCGAGAGCATGGTACTTAAGGATTGATCGGTATCTGCTGAGATTGGGCTTCACCAAGAGAGGCGGATAGCTTGTATTATATACTTATTGGCGATGATCCACTCATCTTGATACATTATGTAGATGACTTATTTCTTACAGGGCCAGGGAAGCTCATTGAGATGTGTAAGCGAGATTTAGCTTCAGAGTTTGAGATGGCAACAAATAGGTGAGTTTTTCATGGGATAGGGAAAATATGCAGTTGATATCCTGAAGAGCGGGATGGTGGATTGCAGGCCTATGTCTGCACCCATGAAAACCAATTTGAAGATGCTGAATGCTTCTGAGTCAGAATTGGTTGATCCTACATTATATAGGCAACTGATTGGTTCCTTGATGTATCTGGTCAACACTAGGTCAGATATATGCTTTGTTATGAATACCCTGAGCTAGTTTATGGTTGAGTTGAGGAGGGTGCATTGGGTTGCAGCGAAGCATGTCCTCAGGTACTTATAAGGTATAATGAAATATGGGCTGAGATGTGTCAGGAGTGGCAGAGTGCAGTTATAGGGCTATACAGACTCGATCTGGGTTGGGAGTGTAGTGGACAGGAAAAACACCTCAGGGTGCTGCTTCAGCTTGGGATCAACAATGATTTCATGGTTTAGCAGGAAGTAGACGTCAATGGCACTTAGTTCAGGGGAGGTCGAGTACATGGCAACAAGTCTGGCAATTTGTGAAGCCATTTGGCTTCGCAAGATGGCCACAAGTTTATTTGGTTAGGAGTTGGAGTTGACAGTGATCCATTGCAATAATCAGAGTTGCATAAAACTCTCGGAAAATCCAGTGTTTAATGACAGGTCGAAACCTATGTTGTAGGAAATGCCCCGCATTAGTGCTTTACCAATACCCGAAATGCGTCGAAACGCTGAAACGGGTACAAAACTCTACTAGCCGTACTGTACGACCGATGATGTTTCCAAGGCATTTCGGCTTGTATGACAACCGTTTCTACAGATTTTTATTTTGGTTTGCAGGCCGGTCCAAGTGGCCAACATGGCTGTAGGTCCCTAAGGTGGCAAAAAATCCCCTCATTAACCACTAATAAACATTTTAAATCTGTCCAAATATCATCACCATTTCACCCACCCTAGTAATTAATGGTAATAGAATGAAACTGAAAGATAAAGGAGAATGCCACTTTTACTTAAATTTTTAACATTACCATTAATTGTTTCAGGATGTTTGAGAGTGGTTCCTGTTATCCCCGATATCTAGGGATAACTAGGAGATCATGTCTCGAGGCCCGCATGGTCCTAGACATGAAGTACCGAGAGCAGGAGCGACTTGAGCATGGCCCTGGAGGGCCCATCTTTCTTCTTCTCGGCCAGCTTCGTCCTGTCAGCAGTACTAGCTTCCATCACTACCGGCCTGGCTTTGCATCAGAGAGGACTCTTGCTCCATGAGGTAATTGGTCTGAGGT
>SNQJ01S0054408.1:61838-106692 GCA_010110895.2 Picea sitchensis | reverse complement strand
ATCGGTGATTGTAGTTGCCAAGACATCATGGGTGTCAAAACCCTGATAGAAGGAACCCCGAATCCCGATATTGAACCAGGGATTGGCATTTCGCTAAGGCAGGTTTGTGGGAACTTCTCAATTGTGGGAGATTAACCCAAAAATTTTAAATTATGATAGTGGGTGTGTTACAAGCAGTTTGCAGATATTCTCACCAAGGCTTTGATAAAGGGCAAGTTTGTTTTCTTTAGGGATAAGCTAGGCGTGGTGTAGAATACCTTCCTCGCTAGGAGGTGTGTTGATGATTATATCTCGGACATGTGCTTTTGAATAGGCTAGTTTTCAAGCATGAAGAAGATGTCCAAAGTCTCTCTAGGTACTTACTTAATTTATTGAGTTAGCGACTTTAATGTTTCTATCCTAAGTTTGACTTAGGAAAAACACATTAATTAAAGGTATTAATTAATGTTGGCTATTGACTAAGGTTTTCTAAGGTTAAGTGACTTAATTTATTTAAGTAACTTAGATCTAATCTTGATCATTGATTTCATGTGAGGATTAGGATTTAATCCTAGCCATCCATCAATTTGGAGATTAGGGGTTAAGGTTTTGGTCATTGAAAAGTTATAAAAGAAAGCCTAAGGAGAGGAGAAAGACATACATTCATGAGAGTGATTTTCTTAAGGGAGAGTGAGATACTCATGGCTGAAGAGAAGGAAAAGTGTTGCAGCAAGGAGATCCTAGAAAAAGCAAGAGAGGGTCGAGAGGGCCAATCCGTACAGATTCGTACCAGTGTAGCCGTACCATTGAGAGGGAGGCCGAGCACTAGGTTTTAGTGGGCCGATTTTCTGTGGGTGGATTTCCCAGAGGGGTTGAGGGGTTGAGTTACTGGTTCCAAACTGTTGTAAAATTTCTAATTTCTCTGAGGGCCAGAATAATAATAAAAACACTGAATGCTGGTTTTCCCAAGTTGGGTTTCCAGGGTAAACAACTTTGTAATGCGTGACTGATTTTTTTTTAATTGTTTTTGTTGTGTATGGTTGATTTTCTACTTGCTGTTTCGCTGCATATTTACTCTTAAATATCGGTGCTTTTTTTATTCAACAATTCAACAATTTAACTAATTAATTTTCTATATAAACGATTGTTGGGAATTTAAAATCAGATTTGGTATTTCGGGTTTTAACATAAATATTCTCTATTATCTTCAAGATGTTTGTCAAATCACTTAACAATTTCAGCCTTAACATATGTGGAATCAACAAGACATACAAGTGTTGGAGATTACCAAATCATGAAGACAATGATAGTTGGAAATCAAATTTGCAATTACACAAGTATTGGACAACTGGAGACTTCATGTGTGTGTGTGTGTATGAATGAATGAAGTACATGTACATACCCGAGATTTATCACAAAGCTGGTAGAATCTTCAAGCTCACCAAAAACCCTAGCTAAGAAAAACAATGAAAACCCTAGCAACAACAAATATATCCAACAAGCAAGCATCAACACAGGCGAGTCTTTGGCTTCAACAATAACTTATATCACACAATCTCTCTATACTAGCACGGTTTTCTTCCTTAAGGTTTGCAAACCATAGCCATGTTGCATCACACAAATACATGGCAAGACATCTCTAGTGCTAACCTCCAAATCTAAATGTCCATCCTAGGGTTCAAGTCCTCAAACCCTAGGTCTTCCACTCTTGTAGCATCATAAACACCAAGACCTCCATGGAACCTCAAGAGTACAATAACTCCACGATCTTGCCCTAGCCTTACATCCCAAAAGAAAAAGGCTCCAAAACCATGCAAGGCATTAGCTCTACTCTCCATGTCTTCTACTAGGGTAGAAACTCTTGTGCTATAACAAGAGGCATAACAACCATCATCATCTTCAACGTCATGTTCTTCTCTAGGGATTACATGTAGAGCACAAACACCATCACAAGAGAAAACCCTAGCATGACTCGAGATCAATTTCTTCAAGAACATCCAAGATGTCCTTCTTTCCCCTTATATTCTCTCTAAGTAACTGGGTTTCGCAAACTGGAAGCTTCAAGTTCGAAATTTGCCGAACTTCAAGCTATTTTGACATATTCGTCCTTGTTCATTGAACCTCATGCATAATTGAATGTTGAACCTAAAGACGAACCGATTAGGCGAATAAGTTTGTGGGAGTTCGTCCAAATTTGCTGAAATTAGTTCAAATTTGGTTAAAATTCGTGGGTTCATTTCTTAAAAAGATTAAAAAATGAAAAAAATTGTAGTTTCTACTGGTTCAAAAACTTCATTCCACTTCTAGCTTGCATTGGTTTTTGTTTCTCATAGCTTGGTGCTCTCTCCAAGCTCCAACTCTGGTCATGGTTCGACTCTGTCTCATACCAGTGCATGAATTACTCCATGATTTACTCTCATACTAGTGCATGATTTACAACATTATAGGCAAGGATATCTCATATAGAACTTAATTGTCTTGTCGATTTACATCAAGAGGTGCATTGAGAGGAGCATTAAACACTTAGTCTTAACGATTTATAGTCTCGACTCTCTGCTCGACAACACTTCATAGTTCACTTTGTAGGATCATATTTATCATATATGATATATCTTTATTTATAAATTATATATTCATATATTTTGCATAGGTATATATCTTTATTTATCATATTAATTATATATCATATCTTTATTTACCATATTCATATATCTTTCTATATCATAGATATCATATTTATTTTATTTTTATCATTTATCTTTATGAATTTTTATCATATTTATTGAATTTTATTACATATATCTTTAAATTTTGAAAATTTTAAAATTTAGAGTTTCTCAAACATACTGTCAAATTTTATGCCGAATTTTGTCAACAAAGTTTACACTATTGAATTTTTTCCGAACTCCAAACTCACCGAACTTGAACCAAGTGACGTAGTCTTCTCTTGGGGTTTCCTCATGAACCTTAGTATCTAGCTGCTAAGGTTTCCTCATGAACCTTCTTGTCTCCAAGACAAGTACAAAGAAGAGTACAATGATAATGGATGGATACAAGAGCTCTCTCCTCCCTTATATATACAAGTAGGTGATGGAGGCTAACATAAAATAAGGACATGTGTTCATACAAATAACCAACAAGGAAACCCCACATGCAGTGCTCTACAGTACAATGATGCAATGTGTCAAACTAGGGTTTATTTAACCCCCAAAGTGAAACTTCAAGCCACGATCTTGGGTTCAATGCCCCTCCTTCAAGATGGTGCACTCTCGAAGAAGATGTTAGTCCAACGGTCCCTCTTCCACGGTGGTCCACTATCCAAGTGTCCTCATGCAAGGTGCTCCTCCTCTAACTGTGTGCCACATGCCCTCTCACGTGCCCAATACTATCATGTATGCCAATGTGGTCACAAAGCTCCAATGCTCCTCCTCAACATATGTGTCTGAGTCCATCACCAACATCCATAAATTATTCTCCTCAACCCAAGTGTCCAAATTCCAAGGTGTGTATCAGATGCTCCCAAGATCCAAGGGCTAAGTGCCCTCCTCCAAGTGCCCAATGCTCCTCCTCCTAGGTAGGTACCTCTCCTGATTGAACAACCAACTCCCCCATTGTGTGCACCCAATGGGTTAGTCAACATGCTAGTCAGGGTAAAAACCTCCTAGGAGGTAAGGGCTTCATGTCAGCTCTCTAAACAGGGTCAGACATCCACCCAAACTTAGCCATCTATATGTTCATAAAGCATCGCCAAGGGGCTAGGAGACTTAGTGTAAAAAATCCAAGCCTACGTGACTAAAGTCCTTATGATTTCAATTAAACGAGTAATTGTTGACTAAAGTCCATCACCAACATCCATGAATTATTCTCCTCAACCCAAGTGTCCTCAAGTCAAGTGTCCAAACTCCAAGGTGTGTATCAGATGGTCCCAAGATCCAAGGGCTAAGTGCCCTCCTCCAAGTGCCCAATGCTCCTCCTCCTAGGTAGGTACCTCTCCTGATTGAGCAACCAACTCCCCCATTGTGTGCACCCAATGGGTTAGTCAACATGCTAGTCAGGGTAAAAACCTCCCAGGTAAGGGCTTCATGTCAGCTCTCTAAACAGGGTCAAACATCCACCCAAACTTAGCCATCTATATGTTCATAAAGCATTGCCAAGGGGCTAGGAGACTTAGTGTAAAAAATCCAAGCCTACGTGACTAAAGTCCTTATGATTTCAATTAAACGAGTAATTGTTGAATTAATTAATGCTGAAATTAAATTCAAACCATAGCATCAATCACACAACAGCTGGAAATTAAATAGCGGAAGCATAAAATCAATTTCACACATACATAGATAATTACTCATTCAAACTTAGCTTTTCATTCCTTTGAAAAGCTTACAAGGAAACCTCCACAAGCTGCCAAAACCAAGCAGCTGCACGATTACCAAAATACACCCTCTGAACTGAGCAAAACGACCCGCTGAAAAGTATGGCCTACTATACGGCTGTACGACAGACTGTACGGCTGCTGTCCATATGACTGTATGGATATGATCTGTATGGTCCTGTTCTGTATGCTATATGGATCCTTGTCCTCGTTGTACTTTCTGCCCAGAAATGCTTTTTTCCTGCTGGCTGCTCTCTCTCTCAGTGGCTCAACCTGCTCAACTGTTCATGTGTGTCTAAACCTTTTATCTTGTCCTGTCTTTATGCTTTTAGTTGAGACCAAAACCCTAGTCTATTTTTGAGATTACTCCTAGTCTAAGTCATGCATGCATGAAATACGCATTTTAGACTCAACTGCTAAAAATAAGACTTTTCACTTTTTTACTAAAGTGAATTACAAAATATAATTACTTTGAGAAAATATCTCAAACAACTTCTCGCACGTTCACAATGAACTTGTACAGAAGTTCTTGTCCGAGCTACAATTCTCAAAACTTAGTGCTCTCCTAGGATGGTGAAAACACTTTTGGAGTAACCCCAAAAGCTAACAAAGCATTGAACAGAAAGTCTACTTTCTATTTTTGACACTGGGTCTCTCTTTCAAAGAGGTTCTATATTGCAGTCAGAGTTTGTTTTATGGAACTGCATGCTGATAGTTGTATTTAATTGGTTAACAATATTTTTTATTTAATTGAAAATAGCTTCCGTTAATACCAAAAAACATGCAATAATCACAATGGACTTTTACAAATTAAAAAAGGGCCGTGAGAGATGGGCCACTAGTCATCATAGGCAAAACTGAAAAAAATCAATAACAGACTGCCACCTAATCAAATTAATAGAAAAGGTGCTATTATTATGTATGGGGCTTCATGTAATCAGAATAAAAGTTATCGATACAAAACATAAAGCTGTCATCTGGCCATAGTTATTAGGAATCAAACCACAAGTATGTAACATAAATGATCAGGGGTCACCACCTCTTATCTTTCTGCAACTTTCCAAACCCTTTTTGGTAGATCCTGGTCGTCTTCTTCTGGATCCCAACCATCTTTAGTGGGCACCTTGGGGAATGGGTGAAAGAAAAAATGGATGGAATGAATGACACTGATTTCTAATAGGAGGCCTTTCTCCAAAGGCCTTGCAGTGGTTTGTAACACTTATCTATTGGAAGCAACATATCAAAGGGAAGGGAAAGGAATGGGATAAGGAGGTGAACAACACCACTGTCTCGGTAAACAGGGTGTAGGTAAAACTCATGGTCTGAGTAGTACCCTCGACATGATTTTCATCCGTGGACTTCATATTAGGTTGAAAATGATGACTAGAATCAATATTCAAAGCATCCAATCCTGAAAGTATACCATGGACCAAAGTTACCAGAACCGGTCTGGTCGTTAAACCGGTCGACCCAAAAAACCGGAACCGAACTGGAACCGGAAAAAAACCGGATCAAAAAACCGGTCACTAAAAATACACAAAAATTAAAATATTCAAATTTTGAAAAAAAAAACATATTCATGTGCATCCATGTGAATCCAAACCATTATACACAAATTTGCAAAGTTTCTCATATATATATAACAAGTAATAGTGTATAAAACCAAAATAGCATTAAGAGTAAGTGCACTCCATAGTCATATGAATATCTGAATCAAAATACATCATCAAAAAGGCTCTAAATGGCCTATAAAGTCCAAAAATAACTCTAGAGTCTAGGCTAGAGGCAAAAGAGTAAAGACTACACAATCTAATAATCTGAATCTGCATACTGAAACTCAGACTCAGAGGACTCAGACTCGGACTCAGACTTAGAATCAGAGTCATCATCTACATCCTCAACATGAGTAGACTCAATAGGGAGATTCCGAGCCTGGCTTGATTCTCCTAGTCCAGAAGGCAAAGATACAGTTGCAACATCAGTGCACACATTCTCTTGATGTGGCGGGGGATCCAAATCCATCCAGGAAAGGTCTTCATTGTTAAAAGCTGCTGGCTGAGTCTCCACAACCCAATCTGATGAGGGATCAACATCATTCAAGAATATGTTGTTGGATTCAGGGGTCTTGTTCAACAACTGGTTGCGCCTCAACCTAAGGTTATACTGAACAAATACCATATCATTCAACCGCTTTTTCTCTAAACGGTTTCTCTTCTTGGTGTGTATACGCTCAAAAACACTCCAGTTGCGTTCACACCCAGAAGCACTGCATGTCTGGCTCAATATCCGAACTGCAAATTTCTGCAATTCATTGCACTGACTACCAAATTGCTGCCACCAATAAGCTGCATGTAAAGACAGAAGATTTAGCAAAGGAGTTTGAAAGTTTGACTTAATTTTTGCCATGCATGCCCCTTTTTTATATTTTAAAAAAATTTGAAAATCCCCTTACTTTTCCGGCTGTAAGGCGACTGTACGAAACTGGCCGGTTTGAGAAAAAAACCCGGTTCCGCATGGAACCGGTCACTGGCGGTTTGAATGGCCGGTTTGAACCGGTCTAGTTTGTGACCCGGTCGGACCGGCTGGTTTTACCGGTTCCGGTCCGGTTCTGGTAACACTGCCATGGACTGGAATATCTGAACGAGGGAAGCAGACTTGTGATCAACATGAACAACTAGAGACTCCAAAATGCAAACATTTTAATATTTACAATAAATCTATGTTTTAGTTTTTGTAAGCTAATTGGTCCTTTAGTATGAATATAGTACAAAAAGTGTACAGTCAGCGACACGTGTGGCCTGCCATTGGGGAAACCAGGATTGCAGGTGTGGCAGCAAATTAAAGCATATGTTCTATCATTCAGAATGACATAGTTCAACTGAAAAAACTGTAAAGACTGACATAACTGTTTTTTAATCCTATCATATGCTATTAACTGATAACAAAATATCAGAGGATGAGAGAGGGGCTGGTACCATTTCTCGGCAGAGAATGTAAGCTGGATGAGAAGACTAGGCCTGAGAATTATCAGGAGGCTTTGGCCCTGCATGCTCTGTGGTCTGCTGCTCTGGTTCTTCGTCCACCAGAATAGGATCAGAAGGAGAAGCTCCATGCAGAGGGTCAGAATAAGCATGCTGCGTGGGAGCCTCTGAATGATACCCTGGTGGAGCCTCTGCAAATTCCAGTTTGGAAACTTTCTACAGAATGTCAAACTTCTGCTCCAGGTGATGAAGCTTGTTCCAGAGAGCAGAGTGAGGGTCACCATGCTCCTCTAAAATCTGAGCAATTAAAAATTTGTTGAGCCAGTAGAGTTCTGTGAGCCTTACAATTTACAATAAAACTCAAAATATTGACAACTAGTATGTGCATAGCCAACAAAAAGAATAAACTCAGAGTTCCATCCAGTGGGATCAAAGTCCCAAAGGACGCTCAGTAAAATAAATATAAAGTGCGAGAGAGGAAAAGAGGAGGGTTGAGACACTGGATGAGAGACAACATATATAAATGGACAGAAGCTGGTGCAGTGTCATCAATTTAGAGCTTCATTTGAGCTGAATGTTTTTTCTTTTTGTTTGTGTTCTTTGTTTAATTTTAAAATCATCTCTGCTTGTTACAAATTTGTGTGGGGAAGGAACTTGTATGATTATTTAGTTGGCTTTTCATTTATGCAAAGCTTGAGATGCTTTTTCATGTTTTCTGAATAATGTGTTGAACTTGATATTGCAGGTTAGAGACTATATACATGTCATGGACTTGTCAGATGGTCATATTGCTGCCCTAAACAAGCTTTTTAAGACTGAAGATCTAGGTATACTCTCCTGAGTCCTATCTATACATTTTTTTAAGAATAACACTGGTTGTCATTTTTCCTTAGAGGAGGTCTGTTGAATGTGTACATTTTTCCAAGTTAAAATGGACAAATACTTCTGAGAGATTGAATACTTTAATACTATTCCGAGTTTGATTGATAGTCGATGCTGGTTTTCATAATAAAATGATCATCTTTGATGAATGATTTTGACATTTATGCTCTCAAGAATTGTATTTTCTCTGTTTTATATGCTTTCATGGGATGCATTTGAGTATGCAGCTAGTACTAAAGATCATTTTTCTCTTTTGAACACATGCAATTCCTGTTACTTGTTATTACTGAAACAATAGTTGATTTCCAATGAAGGCCCAAATGGATATATATTATACCAACAGGCGGAGAAATAATGACTTCCATTAGGGTTTACTTGTTCATCTAATGACAATCCTTATCTCCTTCCTTATTGCTTGCATTGTGAAAGATAGGGTAAACACTTTAAGCTTAATATTTCTCATCTTAGTGTATCCAAGGTATCCATTAAATCTAGAATGATGTCATCTCTATAAGAACTCGTTTCTTTGGAAGCTTTAAAGTTTGTTTCTTTGGGAGACAAATGGGCATTGGAAGAAGAGCAGACAATAGTTCCAAAGGAGCTTGTCCAGGCCAGACAAGCTCTATAATCTTACTGCTGGTTGTTGAGTTTGTTGTTGAGCTTCTAATTTTGTATAAAAGCGCATGATCTAGAGGTGTTCCAATTTTATCTAGGTGCTGATTTTTAGGTAGCCATCTTATTATATACCTGGGCGCACTATTCTAGGGAGCGAGTTGGGTTAGGTTTTGTCTTCCTATTCTAGGCGCACCATAGGGGTGGTACTCATTCTAGTATACCCTAGCCATTTTTAGTCTATAAAAGAATGACAGGATGAGTGTGTGAAACATTCAGTATGTGAGTATGTTTAGGATTTGAGCTGTTACATTGTAGTTCCTGTTTTCAGTTAATAAAACAGTGATGTGATTGAGAATTCAGATCAGCACTTTCTGTCCAGATTATCAGAGTTTTGTGTATTAGTGCTCAGAGCTTACTGTTTTGGGAGTAGTTTCAGTTTCAGTCCCTAGTAGTTTAGGTTTTTAGTTTTGAGTGCTAATCTATTTACTATTATCTAAAAATTTAACAGTATTGGAAATCAAACATTTGAGAGACATTGAATTTCCACAGTGAACCTAAAATGACCTCTTGCAGTCTTTGTATCATTATAGTTTCGCTGCTGGGAATAGGCTTTCTTAGCTACACCTAGAGCCCATAAAATGCTATGCTTTGTGACAGTACAATTAAACACTGATTTACTCAATTGCTGATCATTTAATTATCAACCTGGGGTTCATATGTACTTGCGAGAGATTCTTACACTGTATGTGTAAAACTAGGTCACTTGTGTCAATTGATTATTGCTTATAAGATAAATCTATTCTATTATTTTATTATGCAACTCTATCAGCCTCTTGCAGTCTTTGTATCATTATAGTTTCGCTGCTGGGCATAGGCTTTCTAAGCTACACCTAGAGCCCATAAAATGCTATGCTTTGTGACAGTACATTTAAACACTGATTTACTCAATTGCTGATCATTTAATTATCAACCTGGGGTTCATATGTACTTGCGAGAGATTCTTACACTGTATGTGTAAAACTAAGTCACTTGTGACAATTGATTATTGCTTATGCAAGATAAATCTATTCTATTATTTTATTATGCAACTCTATCATTGAATGTTAACTTGCAGATTGAACACAAAACAATAAACTGAAATACAAACTCAACTTGAAAACTGAAATAATTGCAAATTAATTTACAGTTATTGTATATTCATTTTTGAATTATAATCTACTAAAATCAGAAATGTTGTAGTTGCAGGTTACAGTGATATGCCTTAATTTATTGTTTAAGCTTTCCTGTAACAATACTTTATTTTGATTGTTTCAACATATAACTGTAAATTATGAATGTAAACTGTAAATTATGAAAAATAAATGAAAGCTGCACACCATACAACTGATCAGAAATAAAGAAAACAACAGAAATGGAATGAATTAAAATACATCTACTGTAACGGGTCATGGATCTCTCCTTCTATGCAACAAGGGGACATCCTTCCTTGATCATACGAAGGAGATTTTCATTCCCTTCTTAACTTATAAATTACATAAATTAAAAGTAATTGAAATAATTTGTATTAAACTAAAAATAAAGAATAATAGAAATGAAAATGAGAGAGTTTTATTACTAACAAGAATGTCTTCAATACATTAATCTTCAAGTGATCTCCAACCTCCAAATGCCTCTCTCAACACATTAAATCTTCTCCTTTTATTGAAAAACTAATAAAACAAACTCCATAATTACTTGGAGTAAAAGTAGGATCTAGGAGTGGAAGTAGGATCTAGTCACATTTTAGTTGGAAAGAATCCCAACTTAATAGAACTACATGACTACCAGATCTCCAACCTCCAAATGCCTCTCTCAACACATCAAATCTTCTCCTTTTATTGAAAAACTAATAAAACAAACTCCATAATTACTTGGAGTAAAAGTAGGATCTAGGAGTGGAAGTAGGATCTAGTCACATTTTAGTTGGAAAGAATCCCAACTTAATAGAACTACATGACTAACATAAGGAAAGAAAGTAGGATTTAGTTCTACAATAGTTGGAAATAATTCCAACTTAATAGAACTAAACTACATAACCAAAATATACGTACAAATGGGTTTACACTCTAAAATCTAATGAGTTGGTATCTAATCCCAACTAATATTATTCCATAGCCTACCAATATTAATTGGAATATAATTCCAATTAATATAATTAATTTTTCTCATTTATGATATATTTATTCAAAATATGAAGTTTTTGTCCTATGTTACATAATCTCCACAAATTGGATGATAATGGCCATATAATTCCATATTTAGCACAAACAAAACATGTGTTTATGCTTCATAATGCTGTCAAACGTGTACCATAATTTGGACTCATCACTTTGTCCTGGTGGTTTTCCAACGGCAACACACTCTGAGCTTGGATGCTATAATTTTCAGCCTTTACATCTATCTTTCGTTTCATTTAGGCATCTCTCTTACTTGGGGATGCTGAACCTTGGTGAACTATTTTAATCCATAATGGCAGGCCCTTAGAATCAGTTGTTATACAAAATGGATGATAGTACAGAATTAAGTGCAGCAGGTCATTACACTTGAAGCTTTGCTTCATTGACTGAAAGAGGAACAATTTTGTTTAGTTCTCTTTTCCATTTTCTGCTATACTGTTGTTGCTAGCTATTTCACTTTGTTTGAGAAACGCGAGAAGGTCCAGATGGAGCTGGATTAACCTTATTGCATTAGGAGATGTCTCCTACACAGTACTTACGGTCCCACTTGACAACGTTTCCTTTACAGGATCCAGCTGTGGGAGCAAGCCTAGGAGGGGATATTGGGTCTTGCACAGAACCAGTTCTCCTCCTACGTTTGATACATACCCTGTTATTCTCTTGGCAATAAGTCTGATACGTAACTCTCTCGTTCTCTTGGCAATAGCCCACATAGGGGAAAGATAACATCATGTTGTGAAAAATGATTAAGGGAGGCTCCAATAGTGGAAGGGCTTAGTAACAAGGTCTATGATCATGAAACTCCTTCCTTGGTTGCCCTACTGGCTTAATTTATTCTGTTTTCTTCTTTGCATTTGAGGCTAAAATTATGATGTTTACCTGTTCTCCTTTTAGACCGTGAAGCAGCAGACGCTGTGGAGGATGTTTGAGTATGACTTGATTTTTTGGTAACGCGTGCCTAATTTTTCCCAGATAATGAAACGGTATTTTATAATGAAAATAATATGTTTTGAATGGTATATATAATCTAATCTATTTTGCTTGCAGTAGATTTTAGATAGATTACTTTAAGTATTATCTAAAACTCGTTCTCGTATGAGCTGCATTTACCTAATGTTCATGTGGAATTATGGAGTTTTTTTTTTGCCAAAAAGGTTTCGTTTGCGAGGCATGGCTTTACCTTATATTTGATTTACATGTTTTCAGTGTTCGTGTAGAGACAAAATTTAGAACAAATCGATAATATTGAAAAAGAAACAACTTCTGCTTTAGGAAATGATTCTGAGTGTTGAGTTACCGAGTCTGACTTTTCTTTTAGCTATGCTTAATATCTAATTTATGCAAGTTTTGTTTTTTCCCTCAATTTTGATAATGGCTGTAAATGTTTGTTTATCAAAGTTTTGACAGTAATTGTTCTTGGTGTGGTGTAGGTTGTGAAGTCTATAATCTTGGGACTGGACGAGGTACATCTGTCCTTGAAATGGTGGCTGCATTTGAAAAGGCATCTGGGAAGGTGAGTAGAAGGCAGTTCTTAAGCACAGTTATCTTTCATATACTAAATTGCCTGTAGAGCTAATCTATTCTAAAACTGTTTATGGTTACCAGAAAATTCCTTTGAAAATTGCCGCTCGCCGGCCTGGAGATGCTGAAACAGTCTATGCTTCTACAGAGAAGGCAGAGCGTGAATTAAATTGGAAGTACGTATTCAGCTTATTTTGTTGTTTCTTCATGCATGGCTTGGACTGAATTTCCCAATTTACTTTACAAGCATAAAAATGAATTTCATGATGGGGTAATGCAGAGCTCTGTATGGAATAGAGGAGATGTGTCGTGACCAATGGAATTGGGCTAGCAAAAACCCTTGGGGATATGAACCCCCTGAGACAATTGATTGAAAGTGCTTAGTTCGTTCTACATAATGGAAAAGTGTGCTGTTACCAGTACGTTGTTTATAGCTTAGGGCGATTTACTACACCTTTACTGAGATGTAACCCTTCAACCTTCTCATCCTAAACTGTCAAATCGTGAAAACCGAGATAAGGGATGCAATTATTATCCCTTCAAAGAGTACATGCCAAGCCATCATTATATCAAAATAGCCAAAGAAATTTGGTTTGAAAGTACTTGATGACTGAATGTCATGGGCCAAAACACTTGTATTTATGTTAATGCTCAAAATGTCATTGGCCAAAACATTTGTATTTATGTTCCTTCTTTTGGGTACGATATCTTTTCTTCTACCACATGTATTCTGACGATAAAAATGAATATGCCTTTGGAGATCATTATATTTGGATTACCCATACAATTTTATTTTGAGGTTGGCTTCCACAAATGCCACAGTGCAGCTATGTTTGATTTGGACTGTAGTTGTGCTTTGTGGTAGTTGTTGAAGATTTGTGGAGGCTGTGTAGCTCGTTTATGTTACTATTGTAGTAATTTCTATCATTGATTGCTAGAGCTTACTTTCAGCAGCTAGCGTCAATATATAAGTAGTAATTTGGACCTGTTTGAACTACATAAAAATTTACAAGTAAAAGCATTCTTTTATAAAGCACTATATCTATATATATGTATATATTGCTTTATTTTTCATGGTAATCAAACTTCTAAGATTTAGTAAGACATCACCATATAATTGAACTGATTTATATTTATTATGTCCTTATTTATTATGTCAATAAGGATGCCCCTTTGAGCCTTCTCACTAAACTTATCTTCTAGGTATTTCTAAATCATTTCCAAATCATAGTAGACATATAAATGATATTTCAAAAAAAGCCATAGAACTCCTCATATGAATATGGAAAATATTATTTGTATTGACTTCACTAAAGGCTCCTCACTCCTAATATGAATGATATTTAAAAAAAGGCCATAGAACTCCTCATATGAATATGGAAAATATTATTTGTATTGACTTCACTAAAGGCTCCTCACTCCTAATATGAATGATATTTCAAAAAAAATTCCTCATATGAATATGGAAAATATATTATTTGTATTGACTTCACTAAAGCCTCCTCACTCCTAATATGAATATGCAAAATATTATTTATATTGACTCCACTAAAGGCAAATATTATTTGTATTGACTTCACTAAAGGCGAAAATATATTATTTGTATTGACTTCACTAAAGCCTCCTCACTCCTAATATGAATATGCAAAATATTATTTATATTGACTCCACTAAAGGCAAATATTAAAGGCAAATATTATTTGTATTGACTTCACTAAAGGCTCCTCACTCCTAATATGAATATGCAAAATATTATTTATATTGACTCCACTAAAGGCTCCATACTAGGTCAACCTTACAGATATAAATCCTTTATAAATTTGAGATGGAAAGTCTCATGGATAGACTCTTAAAAGTAGGTAGTCTCATGGATAGACTCTTAAAAGTAGGGACTAATAGTATTAGTAAAAGTCATAGTTAGTAGTGGAAATATGTATCAATGATTTCATCAAATTTTTAATAATCAAATTTGATAATCATTGTTGATTTATTTTCTAAGCATGTTTATAAGCTTCATATTTTTTGAGAATCATTGTTGATTTATTTTCTAAACATGTTTATAAGCTTCATATTTTTTGAGAATCATTGTTGATTTATTTTCTAAGCATGTTTATAAGCTTCATAGACCACATTATTAGTCATAATGATCCTAAGATATAAATTTTTGAAAAACATTGTAGCTTCATAGGCATATTATTAGTGATAATGATCCTAAGATATAAACTTTTGAAAAACATTGTAGCTTCATAGGCATATGCTACATTATTATTAGTGATAACGTTCCTACATTATTATTAGTGATAAGGATCCTAAGATTATAATCCTCTTTTCATATTCCACATTATTAGTGATAATGATCCTAAGATTATAAACTCGTAGTTAAAAGTAGGGACTGATAGTCTTAGTAAAAGTCGTAGTTTGTAGTGGAAATATGTATTCCACATTATTAGTGATAATGATCCTAAGATTATAAACTCGTAGTTGAAAGTAGGGACTAATAGTCTTAGTAAAAGTCGTAGTTGGTAGTGGAAATATGTATCAATGACTTCATCAAACTTTTGATAATCATTGTTGATTTCTTTTCTAAGCATGTTTATAAGCTTCATATTTTTTTGAGAATCATTGTTGATTTATTTTCTAAGCATGTTTATAAGCTTCACAGGCCATATCATTAGTGATAATGATCCTAAGATTATAAACTTTGGAGAAACATTGTTGATTTATTTTCTAAGCATGTTTATAAACTCCATAGGCATATGCTACATTATTAGTGATAAGGATCCTAAGATTATAATCCTCTTTTCATATTCCACATTATTAGTTATAATGATCCTAAGATTATAAACTTTTGAGAATCATTGTTGGTTTATTTTCTACTTTTGAGAATCATTGTTGATTTATTTTCGAAGCATGTTTATAAGCTCCATAGGCATATGCCACATTATTAGTGATAAGGATCCATAAGCATATGCTACATTATTAGTGATAATGATCCTAAGATTATAAACTTCTTTTCATATTTATAAAGTCACCATCACTTTCATATTTATAAAGTCACCGTCACTTTCATATTTATAAAGTCACCATCACCTTGAGGGGTATCTTGGGATGTATTTAATATAGGGAGGTATCTTGGGATGTATTTAATATAGGGAATAGACAAACATATTTATAAACATCACTTTCATATTTATAAAGTCACCATCACCACATCACTTTCATATTTATAAAGTCACCATCACCTCGGCGAGTATCTTGGGATGTATTTAATATAGGGAATAGACAACCATATTAGTTGGTTACATTTACATTTAGTAGAAATGGATGAACACAATATGGTTACATTTACATTTAGTAGAAATGGATGAACACAATTTTTTTTTGATGGGCTTGCACATAAACTTATGGCCATCAATCAAAAAATGATCTTTATTTATATTTTATGTATTTGACATATAAATAATTGGGCATAGTTAGTTGGTTGACGGCCATCAACCAAAAAATGATCTTTATTTATATTTCATGTATTTGACATATAAACAATTGGGCATAGTTAGTTGGTTGACCAATTTTTGTGAATAATTAGTATGGGCTTGCACATAAATTTATGGCCATCAACCAAAAAATGATCTTTATTTCTATTTTATGTATTTGACATATAAACAATTGGGCTAGTTAGTTGGTTGACCAATTTTTGTGAATAATTAGTTTAGAGTTTAAGATATTTGTGAAAATTTATAAGATTTTCAAAACTTCTACTTTTAATGTTGGTTTCAATAATTTATACACTTTCATATATATATATATATAACACCTCGAAAGGACAACATGCAAATCTTACAATAAAAAATTATTCATAATTCATTAAAGTGTTTGAAGTTCCAAAACAATTTAATGGTTTTAAGTAGTTGTTAACTTTTCATATTCGAACATCATAAAATGAAGAAAAATCATAATTGATCAATTATAGATAACCATAATAAAATGACACATCCATAAAATTAATGTTCAAATAGAACATATACATATCACTCTTCATTGCCATCACCCTGATTATCTTGCTTCCTTGGCATGATAACATTGTTTTCAAAAATATATTTTGATATCAGATCGTGTCTTAGTATGAATCCCTGTCTAACACATTTGGGTTAAAAAAGACTTGGTTGTAGTGTTTTAGGGAAACATAAGGCTCCTTATTTTCATTATACACCTTTTTAGATTTGATACATATTAGCCCACTATCACGATATTCGTTTACATTACTCTAGACATAGGTATCCCACCATTTGCATCTTAAAATAACACATTGGAAAGATGAGAAGTCCACTTGCATGATCTCTTGTATCTTTCGATGTAACCTAACTTTTCCTCTATTAAGTTCTGATTTCAATGGCTAGCACAACTTGACTGGTCAAACTTGACCTCCACTCCATAGTCAAATGTGACATGTCCATTATTGAGTTCCTCAATGTAAAAATGATGTCCATATGTCCACATAGATGGGAACAATGCACTTGTAAAAATGTATACAAAGGATGGTGTCATATGTCTAATAACTCGAGCACTAATAAATACAAATTACATGTTATAATTCAAATGTGCACTATAAAGTGAAGAATGTACACAAATACTTGGATGGGGTGACAAATGGGGGTACTACAACGCCCTCCAGGGTTTCAAGAACTGAGCTCATCGAAGCTCATCGAAATGTTGGGAGATCAAGGCATTTACTCCTGCATGTATCTAGGTCATAATTCAACAAAGGAACATGGTATAGAAGGAGAGGATGCATACCATTAGTAGACGATTTGGAGCACATAAAATTGGAGCGATGAACAACAATTAATGAAGAACTGTGACTTCATCATGAGATTGACATGTTGAGGAATCCTTATGGTCAACCCGTAGCATGTTAAGGCCATTGTTCAAAAGGAGGAGAAAGCTTTGGGTAATAGTAACTCGCTCGCTTCGAGGTGCAATGGACGTTTCTCCATATGACTACCTTTCCCCTTGGAAAGTATTTGGTTGTTCCCATTGGTTATATATGCTACAACTCTTGCTTTTGAGGGGCTTGGGAGGCCAGGTGATGATTTTGAAGTCCTTGGTTGCTTGGGATCGATAGAAGAGACACAATAAAGGTTTGTTCTTGGTTTCCTGATATGAGAGCCTTGGTATTCTATATGGGCCCACGTTTCCTTTGCATGTTATGATCCCATCTTGACATTATTGTCCTTGAAATCCTTTTTTTTCTGGTGAGCCCGATTTTATGTGTGACCAGACCTTGTCAGTTTGGTACCTCAACGTTATACCTAGGCCCTATCTCTTTAGGTTGGATTCTCCTTTTTTACAACTCCCCTCATCCCACCAACCAATTCCCCTACCTTATGCAACTGGTTATGGCAAAAATATCGGTTAGTGGGAGTCCTGAACCAAGCAAGAAAATGACCCGTGGTAAAGGGAAAAACAAATATCAATCCTCCAACCCCTATGGTCATCAACATTATCTAACTAGGGCCGAGAAGGATGCTCAAAGGGTGATTTTTTTTTACCATGCTAGACTCACTCCAATAATCAAGAAGGAAATGGATACCCTGAGTCCTCAATCAAGCAAAAGAGAAGCAAGGTCACCAGAGAACAGATACCGGATGGATTCAAAGGTTGGGTGGAGGATTCTAGGTTCTCTAGAACCCGAGACACCAAATTCTTTAAAACAGAAGAGCTTTATTGGATTACCAAAACCTTCATCGCTTAGGGCGCAGAGGAGAGGGGGATCCAACGCTAGAACATTTTGTCTAAGTTGGATGTCATGGGAAAAAGGTTTGAGGCATTCTACATAATTGTCTTTAGGGAAATATTGAATCTTTTGTCATGCAGGAAAATGATCGCAAGTGCATGAAAGCGATGGTAGGGCTTCCAAATTCAAGAGGCACTCAATCAAATCCCAATAGTCATCGAGGAGGATCAAGTGCCCAAAGACCATATTTAGTAAGAGGTGCCTAAGGGATCCACACCTCCAATCCTGTTTCATCGACCTTACTCTACACTCTCTTTGGTTTTTTTCAAGATGTTTTTAAATCATTTTACTCTCCAGAAAGTCTATCTTCTATTATATACATTATATAAGTAGATACAAAACATATGGATACTAACCAAGGACATTATTGAATTAGGAAAACAGATTGTTGATAAAATATTTGACACCCTGTGGTCTGGTTTCCTGAATGGTAGGACATAGGTTGTTGTGGATGTAATGTTTTTTTTATAATATTAATATAGACACTAGCTTACACACACAAAAAAAAAACCAATGTACACACAAAAAATATTATAGAGTTGTGCATCTGATCCCTATGTTTAGTGCATCCTCTTCACCATATGGGTAAAACTATATGCATTATATTTCTCTCTGATTTGGTTAGCCACCCAAATATTGAGACAAATCATTGACATATTTTCTTTTAAATGATTATGATAAGGCATGCTTCTACCATTCCACCATTTGATTTTTTTCATGTCATTGTTCCATTTCCTTCTCCTCTCTTCATACAATATGACCCATGGTTGCGTTGCCTTTGTGTTGTAAAGAACAAATTTATTGATGGCGTCAATTATGAATTCGTTGATGTATTCATGAAATCAAAACAATAATATGGGATCAAATATACATTATTAAAGTTATTTTAAACAAATACTTTGTAGAATTTTGACAAAATATAATTCACTTACTGTTTATCATGTGCCTTTTTTTGTTCATTTTGAGTAGATCCCCTTCTCTTTTGTCCTCATCTATTGGTCAATCCAAATCACTTTGCTTAGTGTTTCATTGATTTGCTTGATGCACTCTCTAGAATAATATAATGACTTGTATATTATGTACCCCTCCACCATAGACCCCTTGGGTTTTCCCATTTGTGGAAGAAACCCCTTCAACTTTTTCATGTACCTCTCTAAGAAAAACATCCAATGACATGAGATCACCTGATCTAATTCAACCTCATCATCTAGGTGAATTAGAAGATGAATTTGCAAGTCCATGAAACTTGTAGTTAGTTCATTTTCAAACATATAAACAATCTTAGCTATCTCTCGACACCATCATTGAATACTAGGCATGTGAATCTGCTTTGATGTAATACAATGTACAAGTGTAGATAATTTAAATATGGTGCTTAACAGGTCATAGGAGAAGTCATGGTTCACACAAACATGCATGAGCAAAGGATAATGACAATACAAAATAAACACATACAAATTTAATTGGCATAAAACTTGAGTGCATAACATATTATAACCTACACTATAGCGAAAAAAACATGCAATCGATGTACATACCCTTAGAAGGTTCAGATGATTATGTGATTTCAACCCCAACAAATGTTCTTCTACAATGAAGCAGTGCAATAGAGTCAACCCATATAAAGAAGGCACCTTCACACCCATTATAACATCATTTTCCAGAGAAAAATAATCTTTCTTCAAAATCCATGGGACATCACCTTCTTTAAAATACTAAGAGGGATCAACCTTTCATCTACTTCCTTTTCTTGGTCAATGTTTCTTTTTAGTAGTTGAAGAAATAACATGTCTCTTAACACCCAATCTGTCACTTTTTTCGATGATACGTGTCTCCATAAAGAAGCTAAAACATTTTTGAATATATGCATGAGATTTAGTAAGTGGACAATTTTAAAATGCTACCAATATGGAAGTTGATAAAGTGTAGATTTCCTTTTCATCCCAATGATATTTTTTTTCAGCATAGGTGTCGAAAAAATTAGGATCATCAAACATATGATCAAAGAGATTGAAAGAAGGGCCCAATCCCAAAATTGGGACCCATCCACATAAAAGTTGAAGGAGAAGGCCTCGTTTTAACAATTAGGGTCAATTGCCTAATTGAATTGATCAAAGATTCAAGGCAAAAGTTTAGAGTTTGAAAGGAGCATTCAAAGTTCGAACACTAGTTCAAAGTTTGAATAAAGACTTCGAAATATTCAAAGGGTTCAAACCAAAGTCCAAGGAAAAGTTCGAAGAAAATTGAAGAGGTGATAGGAGTGCTCAATTTGACAATCATTAGAGGAAATTTCAACTCAAAAGTGTCCTAAGGAAAAAATCAAGAAATTGATAAACTAATGTAGTGTATACAATTTTTAATATTTCACTTTTATCGAAGCTGCCCATGGTTATTTCACCTTTATCAAAGCCAAAACATATATTTTATATTAATATCAATTTATGAAGACGAAGTTAGATGTAGTGTTTTCCCGAAAATAATGAAAGAAAATTAAATACACACTGCCATATTAAAAGTTATTGGACCAAAAAGTTCCAAAAAAACTATTAAATATTATTAAAACACAATACATAAAATTACACATACTCAAAATTATATATTTTTAAAAATCACCAGAATGATATATATGTTGGGATAAACTTTACTCGACAAATAAGTCAAATCTATTTTAAATAAACAAGTGGGTTTTGGGCCCATGGTATTAGGGACCCATGGTTTTGATAGTTTATAGTATTATGCCCCTGGATTAAATGTAATGAAGTTTACAAGAAAACAAATTTATTAAATATTTTAAAATTTACTATTTCATTTCTCATAATAGACATAATTTAAAAAGAAAAATCTAGAAATTAACCATTATTATCATATTAATCTTGAACTAACAATCTAAAGATTATACCACTTTCCAAAAGTGCTGATTTTAAAAAATAAAAAATAATTAATGTTATATCACATATAATGTTGAACTAAAAATCTAAAGATTATACCACTTTCCAAAACTGGTGATTTTAAAAAATGAAAAATAATTAATGTTAGTAATAAAAAGTGCTAATGCATTAATATAACCTTGAGGAGCCTTAATCATGTTTAGGATAGACAAATTATATTATTGTTGAGCTGAGAAACACTCTACAAACCAATATGGGGGAGATGTTCATGTAACATAACACATTAAAATAATAAGAAGTAATAATAAAAAATAATATATATATATATAATTTTTTTTTAATATTAATATATTATAAAATATATTAATATATTTTAATATATTAATAATTTTTTTTTTTAATATTTTAATATTTAATATTAATGTACTAAACTACAATAGATCCATTTTAACCCTGGATCTATTAAGCATCGAAAATGATCAAATCTCTCGAGGTGAAAACCTTTTTTTAGAGTGCAAAATTTGAGGAAAGGTTAAATATTTGCACCTCGAGAGATTTGATCCCTCTGGGTGCTTGATAGATCCACGGTTAATATGGATCTATGTTAGTTAAAAAATACCACCAATCTTCAAATTATATAATAAAAAATTGCCTTCTACATGCACCTCTTTCGAATTTTAAAGCATTTTGATTGGCTAATATCGTATGACATGGAATTGGCATTAGGGTTCGGGAGCGTATATTTTGACCATTTTTTTCTAATTTGTGCTTAATTTCCAAATCTAGGAACTAAGTAAGTAATCAAAGGGAAAAGTGGGCTTGATTTTGAAAATAGGGTCAATTTGGAAATTGAGGGGGGAGGGGGCAAAACAAATTTTGAAAGGTAAGTAAATAAAGAACCTAATTTGAGAATCAAACCTGATAAAAAATCAAGAGACAAGCTCAAAAGGTGACAAGAAAGGGAAGGAGTTCGAACTTAAGTTTAAAAGAAGGATCCATGACTCAAAAAAAAAAAACTTCAAAATGAAAGCTTGAATTTAAAAGAAGAACTCAAGGTTTGAAAAAAGAGTTAAGAGAAAAGGCTCAAACCTGAACTCAAAGAAAAATCATACTAAAAAATGGATACCAAGCGGTCTTGATTTGACAATCGGGTCGACTTTGGGATAGGGGAAGAACTTAAAAAATGAGGATATGAAGGGGCCCAATTTGAGGATCATGCCCAATCTAGCAATCAAGGGCCAAAAGAGTTCAAACAAATGAAATTAAGCAAGAAAATCACAAGGAAGGGAAGAAACCAAAAACTCAATTGAGGACAAAGTTCAAGGAAGAAACAAAAAAATGAGTCAAAATCAAGTGAAACATTTCCCTAGGAACCATATGTTAATTTTAGGGCTAGTAGGTTATACACAAGCCCCCCAATCATGACAAAGGATCTTTGGAAGGATTATTTAACCCACAAGTGGCATATGGGTGCACATTTGAGGATTTCCACATTAGGGATGGGTCTCTTCATTCAAGACATGGTAAAGGGACAAAAATAGAATTTTAGGTCCTATACATTGCTTTTGCGGCTCATGGGAAAATCATAGGGCCTTAACCAAAGACAAGACCTTCATAAGAAATATTTGTCCCATGAGTGGTATATAAGCCTAATTTTAAGGTTTGGTGCATAAGATGATGTTTTTGGCCCAAAACATCATTTAAAGAAAAATCATAAGGGCTTAGGCCTTAAACACTACTTTTAGGTCTTGTGGGCTAGGCACTAGGACCCAAACACTAATTTATATACGTGCTTAGGTCTTGTGGGCTAAGAACTTATGATATAGGTGATTGATTATTTTGAGTACTCAATGTTTTATCCTACACCCTCATTGAGCTTGAGCCCCTACTTAGGGGGTAGCACCTAATTTAGGGGGTTGCATTGGTTGGGTGGAAAAATGACCTTTCCATATGATTCCCCCCTTGTTGACATCCTACTTGTCAAGTATTGGTTTGGACTAGAAGATAGTCATTGACAAGGTGAAGGACATAATTAATCTACTATTACTTAGACATGGTTGATTTACTTAATTTCTTAGCCATGATTGAGTTATTTGATTGATTTAAAAGGGACTATATATAAGAAATAACCCCTTGAACTTGAGCTAGTTACACTCATTTCTTTTCTTTTTATTTTTACTTTGATTTATTGAATTTTCTTCTTCTTTCTTGTGTGTTCATTGTCCCCTGAGTTTAGCTAGATCTATTGACTAGTAGTGAGTTATGAATTTCTCTATCCACTGATTGAACATATCATGATTTCCTTTCCTATATTGATTGTAGTGGTTGAATTAAATCTATATTTGGTCAAAAAAACCACAAATTGCTTACTTTCCCTAACTAAATCTTGCATTTATTATTATTTTGATTTCAATAGAGACAATAAATTTGTTTTAAAAGATTGTAACAACCCTACAAAATTATATAAATATAATTAGGAGTGTGCTTAAAAAACCTATTCCCATATGTGTGTGTGTAACATAAATTTGTTGTTTTTTTTCTTATGAAATATGAAGCAATCATAATTAGCCCTCTTCCATGCATACAACAAAACTTATCATTTTGTATCCTTTTCAAAAAAGGGTTGGGAGGGGGGGGGGGCAGAGGGGTTGGTAAAGTGATTTCATTGCATTTCCTTTCCTTTATAAGAAAAAACATTGTTTTAACACAATCATAACCCGTGGTATTCCCTAATGCATGAACAAGTAAATCCCTAACCCTATAACCAAGGATTCATGACAAAAAAATCTCTAACTAGACATAGAGATGCATCCACCAGTTAAGGAGAAACTAAAAATAAGAGTTATTTTTATATAGTCTAATGAATACATTTGAGACCAAAATCAGTGTGGGAGCCACAACCTCACAAGCCTAAAACCCTCCCCTTAATTGACAAAAAAACCCTTCATTGATCCATTAGAGCTACAAACAACCCCTAGTCAAGTAAAGGACAACCCTATATGGTGTTGAAATTACCCTCTCATGCTCCCATTTGAACATACCTACACACAAGATCAAGAAAGAAGAGGGAAAGCGGAGGCCAAAATCTAAAACCATGACAAGCAACCATAAATGCAAATCTATGCCCTCATATTTATAACCAAGAGACCCATAACCAAGTGGAATTCAAATGAGGAAATCCTATCTATAAGGCTACATCATAATTAGAGAAACCACGGAAACTTCCAAATCTAGATCAAGAATTACCTATTGAGCACCTATAAATGTAGAGGAAAAAATCCAAGAAGGTGACATTAGCAGGGAAGATAGTTTTTGGTAGATCCCTATTATCCAAGGAAACCCTAGATATACGCCTAGTTTGATATTCAAAGACTTTAAAAAACCTAGATGCATCACACCCAATATGTATTATGCATGTTGTGAATGAGCTCCAAGCCCCATACATTCATACATACATACATATATATAATGTGTTGAATCCAATGTGAATTGCATATTTTGATTCCCATGCATGTTTTGGATTTTTTGATGCTTCATTGCTTGTATATATATATATATATATATATATATATATATATATATATACACACACTTACATGTATGTTTGCATACAAAAAATCAATTATGTGGCATCTGGTAGTATCTGAACCCTAGATTTCATGGCTATGCCTAGATGACCTATTTTTTTTTTTAATATGGACATAAATGTTCTCACACCACACCCCCCTACCCCAAACCTTCACCCTCAAATAAAAAAATGATCATGTGATTTCTATATTTCCCTTGTTCCAAATATGCACAATGTGATTGAATAAATAAATAAGAGAAAATTGTTAATTATTAAAAATTTTGATGGCTGTAGAATAAGTGCACGATTAATTCTTTTGAAGTAAGCAGTTTCATATTAAGCATTTCTATTATTTATCAATATAGATTTATAGGAAAAAAAAACCTATATTTGGGTTCATTTATGTTAGGGATCTAACAACATTGCTAATTTAGACTACCCATCCCTTTGGGTATATTATCAATTCGGGGGAATCATAGGGATAAGGAGACCCAACTACTAGTTGAATATATAAGGAGACCCATCACAATTTTAAGCAAATAATTCCATAAATTTCATACATGTCATTCTTTTGTAGGTTGGTGAGTTACTAGTCAGCTCTCTAGGACTAGGCAAGGTGCAATACATGCATAAATTAGATAAGGTGGAACCAACATCAGGAATTTACAAAAAAATAAATTACCTTTCTGGATTCAACCCTAGTGTCCAATTAAGGATTATGATACTACTATATATATATGTGCATGATAATTCGATGATATGTGTATATCCTTACCTCCAAATGAGCCTAGGCTGTATAATGGCCTTGCGAATAACCGTGCACTTTGCAACCAGAGCATAGAGCCCTCACTTGAAAACTAATGGACCTCTCTTGTCACTATTGTAGGAAGTTTGGTGATGAACATCTCCAACCCGAACCAAGAGTGCGAATATGGGGACTAGTCAAAGTCATGTCCCTCATAGTGACAATTCGAATCATGAGGAGCTAGCTTAAGAATTTCAGTCATTGAAGAGCCAAGAGGGTGAGTAGTTTTCTTATCTTTGAGAGATCAAGGGAATGTTGGAATCTCTAGGATCCATGTCTAAGAATATAGGAAAGAGACCCTTAATAGATGAGAACCCCAACCATGAGGATTCATTTAAGTGTCGAAAATTGGGTTATGAACTAAGGAAGTAGAAGACTTCCACCTTCAACGAGATCTTCAGAAAGGGAATGTAGTAGAAGTTTGGTTGTCTAGAAGTTTCTTATGAAATATTGTCACCCAAGCATAGGTTGAAGCCACCCCTGAGCACCTTAACCTTGACAGAGAGAATAATTTCGGAAGCAAACCCTAGGTCCAAAATCTAATCAAGGTAGCGTACCACTCTCTAGAGCTAGAGTACCACTCTCCAGAGCTAGAGTACCACTCTCCAGAGCTAGCATACCAATCAGAAAGTCCAAACCATAACCAAGAGAAAGTCCAAGCCTAAAACTGAAAATACTAGTTGGAGTAGCTGCGGCTGCAACTACTCTCCAGACTTGCGCACTTACTAAATTTATGCAATTGCGAGATGTGTGTGTACAAATGAGCTCTGTCATCCTATATTTATACTGCTCTTTCTTAGATGTCTGGGCTGACTTCTCTTTCTGGAGGCTAAAGACTCAATATTGATTTTTTTCTTTAACCGACTTGTCTTCTAGGGTTATGTCCAAGGATTTAGGGTTTCTTCTTTATTTCCAGAATATTCTATTCTTGTCAGGGTTACACGTGGAGGTTAATACCTCCCGCAACTACCATACTATCAACACTCCCTCCTAGCTAGGGAGGTATTGAAAACAATGGTCTTGAGCACAAACATACCATTCAACTGGTAGCATCATCATAGCCACATAGACTATCTCATGATCAAATCATGAGCACCATCATCACTATCAATATCATTTGATAACATCAACTACATCATCTCTCGAATCCATACTCCATCTGAGTAATCATGCATGATGTTGAATAAGTCACTCACTCCATAGAGTGATACAAGAACTATTTTTCTAATCTGGACATTTGTCCTAGAAGAATAACTGTTCCAACAAATGCTGGAAGCCACACCATGGGATACAAGGACTATTCTTCTAATCCGGACATATGTCCTAGAAGAATAACTGTCCTGGACCATTTTCCACCTGGAGAATATTTGTCCACCAACACACTAACTATCCATCTAGCTGGTAATCATTTCCAACACTACTGATAGTCTTCATGGAAATTAGAACAATGCCATTAAATAGAACACAACTATGTCCATCCATAGTAGTACACAACTACTATCCAATGGTACACAACCGCACCAAGTAGCACACAACTATTTAATCAATGACGCATAGTCACAACCAATGGAACACATCCACCACAATAGCATACATCTACTGTCCAAAGACAAACAATATCCACAACAATCATATCATCTGATATCAACCTGCATAAAACACTATCATGACATAAACTGAGTCATTTGGGCCATTCTTCCACTCACATCTATGAGATATGGAAGAACATATTCCCTCATAAAGTAAAACATCAACCATGGGATATATGGACTATTCTTCTCAAGCATAGAAGAATAATTGTGCCTGATTTATGAGCTTGGACCATTCACCTAACTCGACCATTCCTCTCGCACTAATCATAGTGAAACTTGGAGAGAATGAGTCTTCCCTAAGGAATGCCTAGGAGGCAGTCTATATAGTAGGTCGTAGATAATCACGGGTATATGACCTAGACTCTATCATCACTAGGTGTCCCTGATTGCTAAACCCAGACCATTCCTCCAGTACTAATCATAGTGCAACTTGGAGAGAATGAGTCTTCCCTAGGGAATGACTGTCCGGACCATTTCCTAATGGAAATGATTGTCCTGCACCAACCTCCAAGATGGACCATTCTTCGAAACTGTTCACAACTGTGAACTTCGAAAGAATGACTATCCGACGAGGCAGACCATTCTAATTGACCATTACTCAGAGTGAATTCCAAGAAGAACGACTGTCCTAGACTATTCCCCCACACTGGCCACAAGGGGAATCACTGTCTATGGTACATCAAAAATATATCGGACCATTTTCATTACGAAAATGACTGTCCGATCTGGACTATTTTTCGAACTGGAAATGCCTGTCCATCAGAAATATCAAATCAATTTCTGAACTGGAAAGGAACTGATCATCCTGGACCATTTTCCAAAATGAAAAATGACTGTCCATAAATCAATAACATATAAGTGCTTCCTCCCAACCTGTTAGTAATCTCTTTCTTTTTCAATAAGAAATTCATCTCCACGAGCCCCAACTTGTTTCTTGAGTACGCAAAATTTTCATCTTGGGCAGAGGATTTTACGAAAATATCTGCTATCTGCTCATCTGTGGAGATATATTGGAGAACCACTTCTCTTTTTTGGACTTCATCATGAAGATTATAATGCTTGATCTCAATGTACTTCAGTCTATAATGGAACACTGGTTTTCTCCGAAGGCTTCATATAGCTCTAATCATTACAATATATCATGGTCGAATTCAACACTTCTATTTCCTGCTAGCTCATAACATCGTGGAAAGGCTCAAACTGAAACATATCCAAGTAGCACTTCTTTTGTCATCACGAGAGCTTTCCATGGATTAGCAATCCATCATCCCAGACTTCTGAGTAACTATTCTGATACACTATCTTTTTCATAGAAATTTTTCACCACGCTTCTGCTGTATATGAGATACTCTGCATCAGGTCGGATGAATCCATACAAGGTCTTCTTATATCTACATACATGAGTCTCTTTCTAGTATAAGATTCTTTCTCACTTGCTTTATTGGGAAGAACAATCTTTTACATGTAAATTCCAATCCATGGATACTACAAGAGGTACATCTGGTTTGCTAGAACAAGTTGTTGTCATAGTCTTCTCCCTCCTTCTGGAAGAATCTATGAATCTTGTAATGCTTCCATTCATAAGTATTTTTCACATTTTCTTACATACACTATTCTTTATCATAACTTCCATTTATTTTGCTCGATTTCTTCTTAGTGGGTTCAAACCAAGATGGTAGTCTTGTGATTCTTGGTATAATAACTGGTTGTTCTTGTTTTTCTTTCTTTCTTGGAATCTTCATGTTCTTCCTCATGTCTCTCTTTAGCTATGGGGTATTCTATATGCCCTGGAGATTCCGACTTCTTCCTTTCATCATAGGATCATGGACAACCAAGGATACTTTAAGGATTCTTTTCGAAGAAGACTTCTTCTAGAGTCAAACTGAACACATGCTACTTATCATGGCTATTAATTTCAATTGGAACATGGACAACTACTTCATAATCCTCAATGAATCACATCATTTAGGATTAGCTCCCTCACAATCCTTGCTTCATGCATGAATTCATGCTCTTCTTTTGGAATTCTGTAATCAACTCCCTCCATCTAAGAGAGTCCACACTTTCGTTTTTATCCTTATTGCCTTCTGCAAAGTGTCACAAGTCTTTTTCTAATTTCCTCTTGATTTTTGAATTATTTTTGTTTTGAATTCTTCTGGGTTTCTTCAAGTTTGATTCTGATTTTGGCTTATCTTGCATTTGTTACTTATGTAATAGCTTCCACATGAATTGTTACCAAGGATTGTCAATGTACTTCATCTTTTCATGTGTATTTCTTGACTTTTAGTCATCGTGATGGCAATCCTTATATTGTTATTTTTCCATAGGTATTGTTTCACATGAACATCTTATCTTCTAAGAAATAGATATGCAAGATATGTACAAAAAATATGTAAACATGGTATGTACAAGAACTATGAAGAATATTGTTACCTTGTCTTAGAAGAAGAAGTCTGTTTTATCCTACTTGGCCTTCTTTGAGGGTTCCCTTTCTTCAATAACTGATGCTTCGTCTATTTCCTTCCTTACGTCAAACTTCCTTTGATTCCTGAAATTATTGAATTTTTGTTGTGAAGGATTGATCATCGTATTTCTTTTGGGATTTCTCTTTTGTGCTAATCCTTGATTCTTCTTGTGCACATCAAGTCCAAAGTTCTTCAAATGTGAGATATTCCTTTCTTTGTGTCATGCTTGCGACAAATGCATCCCATGTCTTGGGAAGGCTATTGAGTATTATATTTACCAGTTCCTTGAAATTATTTCTTCAATAGCTTGTAGTTGATCTCTTAATTGAGAGATTATAAAAAAGTATGATGTTATGCTTTCATCATCATTCATTTTCATGTCACGAAGCTCATTCTTTAGACTCATTACTTGTCCAATGTTTCTGACTGAGAAGAGATTAGTTAGGGAATCATACATCTTCTTAGAGGAGTAAAGATGAGAGATGTAGGGTATCAAGTGGTGTTTTACAGATTCCACTAAAATACTCATGGAATTGATATCATTGTCCTTGAACTTTTCCATAACTGCAACGTTCTAAGGTTCCTTCTCTTTTCCTTCTTCAAACTGTGGTTCAACGATCTTTCCTTTCACGATATCCAAGACTTTATTCTTGGCAAGGATGAGGTAAATCATTGTCTTCCATGCTCTGAAGTTAGAAGCTCCTTCTAACTTGTTTTATGACTTCATAGAGTAAGTCATGACTGCTTTGACTTAGTCAACCTTTGACTTTGACCAAAAAATCAAACTTGACGTCTTAGCTTGTTGAGAATACCAGGAGGTGCGCTAGGTTAGGGTGCACTAGGATATCCAGAAATTAGGTCAATCTCTTCACTTAAGGTGCCTCAACACGAGGGTTAGGATTTTGTTGCTCCAACAAAATCTTTGACTGCAACTGCAACTGTAACTGAGAAAATTCTCCCAATCTATCTTCCAATGGTTAGACTTTCCAAATATAGTGTGGGCTCATAACCTATTAGAAATAATAGGTGTGCTCATTTAATCATAGACAATATATCAATATTGTTACCCAACCATAGGCCGAAGCCACCTCCGAGTACCTTAACCTTGACAAAGAGAATAATTCTGGAAGAAAACCCTAGGTCCAAAAGCCAATAAAGGTAGCATACCACTCTCCAGATCTAGCGTACCACTCTCTAGATCTATCATACCAATCAGAAAGTCCAAGCCATAACCAAGAGAAATTCCAAGCTTAAAACTGAAAATACTAGTTGCAGTAGCTGCAACTGCAACTACTCTCCAGACTTGCGCACTTACTGAATTTCTGCAGTTGCGAGCCGTGTGTGTACAAATGAGGTCTAGAATCCTGTATTTATACTACTCTTTCTTAGCTGTCTGGGTCGACTTCTCTTTTTGGAGGCTAAAGACTCAATATTAATTATTTTCTATAGACGACTTGTCTTCTAGGGTTATGTCCGAGGCTTTAAGGTTTCTTCTTTCTTTTTGGAATATTTCAGGGTTACACGTGGAGGTTAATACCTCCCACAACTACCATAATATCAAAATAGAGAATACCAAGTTCACCAATTATTATCTTATAGATGATGTGAACCTTTGGAGGGACCACCTAAAGAAGAAAGAGAAAGTAGACGAGAAGAATTTTGATTGGGATAAGTTCAAGAAGCACTTTGAAGATAAGCACTTGGGTGAGTTCTAATATTGCAAGAAGGAAACTGATAATTAATCACTAAAGTAGGGCAACATCACTGAGGAACTACATGATCTCAAGTTTGTGGATTTAAACAAGTATCCCCATGGAATCAATGAAGAGCTCTGGCTCAACATATTCATTGTGGTCTTGGAGATCATATTAGAGACAAGGTCCAAACCTTCAAGCCTAAGACTTTAACAAATGCGATATAGATAACTAGGCTACATGGAGAAAAATCCAAATAGATGAGTGATTCGAGTGGGAGGATCAACCAAGAATTCAACAACTAAGAGAACTAGAAAAAGGGAACCGATCTTGCATCCCTCCCAAAGGATGTAAAGGGAGTAGATCATAGAAGTTATGTCGAATCCAACAATCAAAGGTTTAAATGCTACAAATGTGGAAAAAGGGGCCGCTTAGTGTATCAATTCCCTATCAAGGTAGATTTAGAAATTAATCAAGGAACTCTATAGAACCAAAGAAGACAACAAAGATCCATGCAAGGAAAATCAATGTTAATACTACAAGGAAGGAAATTGCATCACCTTTTTTGGAATTCTCTACTGGTCGCACTTTATGATGAGATTAGTTTTTACACATCAATGATATTTGTTGTATTCACCATGGTTCTTAAGGCCTTTGATATTATTAAATATATGTATATATTTGATCAGAAATGGTACTCACTTGTCAAATATCCTTTGTTGTAATCAATAATGTTAATCCCATTACTGAAAGTATTTCGGTTAGTTATATGAATTCATTAGTGCTTTTCATTTGAACATTGATTTTTAAAATATACTCTTTTAAGGCATTATATGCTCAAGTAATTAAGGTTATTTTATATGTGATGGTGTTGTTGGTGGGACTTTTTTTTTATATTGTACATTCATTAATAATCATTGATGAGATGTGTTTTGTGTTCTTGCATGTCGATGAGATTTGTTTAATATAAATACTCCATGGAATTGAATGTATGATGATGATTGTTGTTGCATAATGTTTCGTCTGTAGAAAGATGAAATCTCCCTTGGATTACAAACCCCTAATACCAAGACATAAAAGTACATGTGGACACTAACATCCCTTTGATATTAGTTTGACCAATCAGAAAGATAGAGGGAGAAAGAGTGTGATGCACCTTGTTTCAAAGTTTTTCCTCATTGCTTCCAATCCATACTTGATCTCCAAACTCCCTGGTGCAAATTGATACCTACAATAGGAAGCAAACAAAAAGCACTACCTCCTACTCTAGTTGATTAGATCAAACAAATTCATCTACAAAGATTGAAGGAACAATAGACAAGAACATGCTTAAATACACAAGATTGAAGGAAATAGGCCAAGTATATTCAAATAAGAACCCAAAGAGAATACTTACAAACCATGGATGCAGTTGCAGCCTCTCCAAGCTCTCCTCATCCAACCCTTGCACGAATAAAAAAGATAGAGGGAGAAAGAGTGTGATGCACCTTGTTTCAAAGTTTTTCCTCACTGCTTCCAATCCGTACTTGATCTCCAAACTCCCTGGTGAAACTTGATACCTACAATAGGAAGAAAATAGAAATAACTACCTCCTAATATAGTTGATTAGATCAAACAAATTCATCTACAAAGATTGAAGGAACAATAGACAAGAACATGCATAAATACACAAGCTTGAAGGAAATAGGTCAACTATATTCAAATGAGAACCCAAAGAGAATAATTACAAACCATGGATGCAGTTACAACCTCTCCAAGATCTCCTCGTCCAACCCTTACACGAATCTACCATGATCAAAGGTTTGATACCTGAAAGCTTCCCTCCCTTTCACCTTGGAAATCCCTCAATATATAGGCTTGAGAGGCACAACTACCATGATAAAATGAGGGATATGGTTTAGGATATGGCTCCTTGAGGCTTGGATCAGATCCTAAAGTGAATCCCAAGCATGAGGGTTGAACACTACCAACCCTATCTCAAAGAGATGGCCCATATATTAAGGTGGAGGAGATCCCCCCTTTCTCTCAACAAGATCGATGCTCCCCCCCCAGTGAGAGACATGGCGTCACCCTAACAATGGTGCTCCTCTATAGTGGCAGAGGGGATGCCATGGGTCCACCCCCAATATGGATAGTGGGGCACCACCCTTCATAAATGCTAAAACATGGGTCGAATTTTCTAAGGAAAAAGTGTGTTTTGACCTAAAAATGATGGTTTTCCTCCTCCCATATGATTTATGGGTCATGACCAACTGTTTTAATGGTGTCAAGGGGTGGTGACACCTCACAAATTGAATGCGACACTTGGGAAGGTGCATATGACACTTGTGATAGTGAATACACCACTTACCGAGGTGCATACATCACTTTGTGATGCTTTTTGATGCTTTGTGACACTTGCAACACTTAGGGCATGAAACGAAAATGTGGAATTTCGATGTGTAACATATGCCCTCTAAAGTGTGAGGTCAGAAGATAAAATGATGAGCAAAACACTTTACAAATTCTTCAATGCAAGGGTGCTAGAGTGGGAGAACTTGGTATAAGTTGCAAACAATCATCAAACACTATTAATATATGTTCTATTTCCGAGGCATACATACCTATGCTCGGAGTATGATATGACACAAAGAAAGGTCTGGAACCAATACACTACAGATCCATGAGAATAATGACTAAGGATATGTCCACCAGAGATACAATATGGATCCATACCTCCATGACATGAACTGATTGCAACCATGAAAAAATACACAATGGAGCTACAAGATGAGAAAACATAGCCATAGATCAATACACTGTAGATCTATGTGGAAACATATATATCAGTAAGATTGCCAACATGGTGATTATATTGAAATATTTTACATGCTCAAAGGATCTCCATCACATCTTGGGAAAAACACATAACAGAGTGAATGCCCAACCTAGGGTCTTCGTCCTCATCTCGATGCGGTATGAATATAGTCATGTGAATAGATGATTTGATGTCGAACATGGTAGCAACCACTTGATTACCAGTCATTGATGTAAACAGTTAACAAGTGCAAGGGAAATCCCCAATGATGTCAAAGACTCCCAAGCTACTCTAGTACATTCCAAGGAATGTGAATAAATGAGCCGAGGTTGAACACTCGTGGAATCATCCGATTAGAGGTCAATGATGTAAACCTACTGTGAGAAGCAAGGCGGCCTGCCATTGAGGCATGCATGTACCAAGGTACTTATTGGTTTCTAAGTCTAAATCCTGAATAATGTGCCGAAGTCAATAGGAGCAAAGTCGTCGAAGGAGGGCCTTGATGTATCCCCCATCATCGACACAAAATTGACATAGGAAAGCGATGTAAGATGGTGAATTGAATGAGTATGGACTGACACGGGAAATGGAAACTGGTAATACTATAGATGTATGGTTGGAAGTGAAACTTTCCTTGAACATTATGAAGCATGAAAACTGACTTGGAAACATTGACTCGACGAGTACCAAGAATGTAATGTGACGACAATAAGAGAACTATTTGACTGAAGAAAAAAGTATGGCGACACAGGGAATTTGTATGAATCAGAGGCAAGTAGATTACCCAATTATAAGACGAGACACAAACATGGGCCATGTTCGAGGGAGACAATAGCTGCCATAAAGGATTGCAAAAAACTTGACCCACATCCTTCAATTCTTTTCCCCATCCAGATGGATGAGTACCTTTTTCCTTTTTAACGAGCTTGAGGAGGATAAAAAATGCTTGGTATATCTCATCCTTCATATGAATCCCTTGACATGTGTTTAACGAACTTGAGGAAGGAGGGGTTCAACCCCAGATGGGTCCTGGAGATTGGACTCACATAGGTCCTTCGATGCATAGTTTTACGAGCCCAAAGAAGGTAAACTCAGTGGTTTTTCATGTTTAGAGACTCTGAAAAAAAAACTTAAAGATGACTCCATGGATGACTATTTCATAAATTTAGTCTCCCAAGCCCAAAAAAGCATAAAATAATGCGAAGGAGAAATCTTATAACATGTTAAGAACCAAATATCAATATATCAGAGAAAAACCTCAGAATAAGTACTCAACACCTTGAAAAAGAGAGAAATTCAAATAATAAGCCTCTTCGAGGGGGAAACCTCCTTATACACCACATAAATGTCCAAATGCAAGATGATTCAAAATGAAAATGTCTCCTTGGTATATATATATATGAGACTAGGAGGTACAATTGCAACTAATGGACCCAAGCCGACATAAATAAAATAACATTACTAATGTAATATGCCCCAATTAAGGGGTAATGTGCCACTATTTAAGGCTTAGCATGCCCCTCCCCTTGAGAAAAGTGTTGTCTGCAATGCTCAAGTAACTCTGGATGCTTCTGTATAAAAGTCTCATCTTCCCAAGTGGAATATTCATCCCGTAGTTTCCTCCATTTAATGAGATACTTTGAAATGGATCTATTTCTCAGTTGGCGAATTCTTGTGTCAGTGATGGCTTCAAGCTCCAATATGATTTTTCCTTCCTCGTCAAGTTCTGGAAATATAGTTTGAACTGAGATCTTATCACCTATAACCTTATTTAAGCATGCAACATGGAAAACTGGGTGTACTCGTGAAGATGCAGGCAACTCCAATTTGTATGCCATAGTATCAATCTTTTGCAACACATTATAAGGGCCAGAGTACTTCGGTGATAATTTATTATCCTTCTTGGCTTGCTTGAGGGACATTGGTTTGTAGGGTTGTAGACTTAACGACACCCAATCCCCTACTTCAAAACTTCTTTCACTACGATGTTTATCTGCTTGTTGTTTCATGCGATTTTGTGCCATGGTCAGGTTGTCTTTTAAGATTTGGAGAACTTGTTGTTGATGCTCGATGTGATCTTCCACTGCTTGAACCTTATATTTTTATTTTAGAGAAGAAGTTATGGAAGGAGGGTGGTATCCATAGAGTGCCATAAATGGTGTTATTTTTGTTGCAGTATGAAAGGAAGTGTTATACCACCATTCTGCCAAGGGTAACCATTTGAACCATTGTGTTTATTTATCAGAGACAAAGCAACGAACGTAGCCTTCCAGACATTTGTTCACTATCTCGGTTTGTCTATCAGATTGAGGATGATAGGATGATCTATGAGCCAATTGAGTACCCAAACAAGAAAATAATTCTTTCCAAAAATGTCCAATCGATGCACCCAAACAAGAAAATAATTTTCCCAAAAATGGTCCAAAGAAGATGGGATCTCTTGTTGGGTATGTGTTATATCTTTGCATGTGTGTGTGTGTGTGGGTGGCGTCAGATACCTAATGACCATACCGATTTATCCCTTCTATCTTTGGCGGTTTTGCTATTTTTAGCCGGATTCTTCATATTTTTAGCTGATTTGTAAATTAATCCCGATTAAGGGAGCCAGGGCTTTGCATCTACCAAATACCCAAACATTGTATATATTGTATGGCTAATGGTGAAATTCGACATAATGAAAAGAAAGGTTTTCCAGGTTGAGGGTTTCGTAAAGATCCGTATTCCGGTGGTATGAGCCATTGATTAATTCCCTCTTGTATTGTTTAAGAATATATATGCATTGCTTTACTTCGTAGGTTTTAAACTTACATGTGGTATCAAATTTTGTTTTTGGCTTCAGAGGGACTCATTTGTTGTTGAGGGTTTGGCCTCGGTCTTGATAGATCAAGCTTATCTTGGTTCTGTGATAAACCCGGGTTCAAGGGGATCTTTTGGCAAGAGGAGACGGAGTGCTAAAAGAAATATAAGGAAACATCTAGAATCCGCATAGAGAAGTTCAATGAAAAACTTTGAGTTAGCGTAGAAGCTCAAGATGGAGTGCGACCTTCTTGTAGATTAAAGAACAATGGATCGGCCAGGATCCCTGCATGTTCTCTACCACACTATTCATGTGTTATTACGTACTACCCCGTACACTCCCTACCAGTCCACAAACTACTAGCACCGGGCCATCGGTATGTCGTAGCAAGACAAGTTGGACAGGCGAGCAAGGAGTACTATTCGACTGGCCGGCGATTCGTTGTTGAATGTCCTCGAGAATCTTGGCTGCCCAAGGAACTATGGGATAAGGAGTTTGTATCAATCAAAGTCCTGTAAACAAGTCAGCTTCTTCCTCGAAGAAGCCGTGACACATTAGGATGGGAGATGGAGATTCCGCGGACGAAACATCTAAATGCCTTCAATACTCCGGTAAGTCAACTTGGATCTATTAATATCAATTTACTGCGTAAGAAGATAAGTGTATTACTTTGTTATGTTCTTTCGCCGTAATTTTGGGATAATCCGGTTGTAGCAATAGGTAGTACCACTCAACCTACATTGAAATATGAGGATGAAGTTGCATCAAGAAAGCATTCAAGAGATGAGGCATAAAATAATGGATGGTCATAGAACAGATTCTTTATTTGTAAGATGGCGTCCCCAAGAGAGGAACCCCTGTAAGCCTCCGGATGGAGATCTAAATCTGGCTGTGTAGATCTAAGTCCCCGTGAAAATCTTTGAGGAATTTTTGGAAGTGTGGTAAAACAGGCATTATAAGAAAGATTGCGGTGTCTAAGAAGGTTGAAAACCAAAAGGGTCCGGGATAGTACCTCTCTTCCATGAGGTGAAACCCTCCAATCTAAGAAGGAGGTGATGTTTACCTAGCATCTACAAGTACACATGCGAACATGGTGTATGGTTGATTGACTCAGTGCATCATACCATATGACTCCTCACAAAGAGTGGTTCTTCCTAATATGAAGAATATGATGGTAGTGATGTATTCTTAGGAGATGACTCGACGACCAAAATCTTGGGACGTGGAAGGGTTAAGTTTTTCAAATGATGCAGTTGATTAGAACTCTCCCTCGGGTTCTACACATTCCAAAACTAGCTGTGAGCCTTATATCCGTAATCAAGTTGGATTGATGCAGAGGAGAACTATATTTGAAAAGGACACTCTGCAAGATGATACAATGAGGAGCAATGGTGTTAATGAGGGGAGTTCGCTGTGGAACTCCGCAGACAAGTTGCTGGGAAGAACTTTATACTAATGGATGTAACAGTTCTCATAGTCCTTGAGAAGAAAATGAAGGAGACAAGACCAATAATGTCCCCGTAAAAAAGCAGTACATCTCATGTTGTGGCATCAAAAGATTGGGGCATATTGGAAGAAAAAGGGCTCTAACATTGCTACACGAGAAAGGTATGATTGAAGGTATGTCTAATTGTTGTCTGGATTTTGATTTATTTGAAAATTGCATATATGGTAAATGAAATCAAGTAATATTCCCATCCGGTGCTACAAGAACAAAGGAGATCTTAGAGTTGATAATGTGCTGATGGGTTTGGGACCGCTCGCTCCATCCCTAGGTAAATCTTTGTATGGTGTTTCATTCATAGATGATTATTCAAGGAACACATGGATTTATTTTCTAAGAAAGAAATCGAGGTATTTGATAAATTAAAGAATTTAAGGCTCGCAGAAAATCGCATTGCAGAAGAAAATAAAGGTATTGAGAATGATAATGGTGGAGAATTCTCGCTGGAAATGAATTTGAAGAATTCTCAGAAGAAGTGTAAGTATAGCTGTAGGCGTAGACTACCCACACTCCTGCCAAAGTGGAGTTGCAGAAAGGTTGAACAGGACATTGATGGAAAAGCTAGGAGCATGCTCAACAGGGTGCGGTGGTTAGACAAGAATTCCAAAGCAGCGAGTACAAAGCATGTTACCGGTCAATCGATCACCCTCATCAACAATGGATGATACAACTCCACATGAGGTATGTATCCGAAAGAAACCCTCTTCAACATCTTAGAGTGTTTGGTTGTGATGGAAACATGTTCCAAAGGAAAATAGGAGCAAGCTCGATAATAAAGTCAAAAGTGTATCTTTATTGCTTGGCGGAAAAAGATGGTGCAGCGTTATAAGCTTTGGAACCCAAAACGCGAAAATAGTTTACACGAGATGTTGTTTTTAGAGAGGTAAAAGATGACCAAACAAGAATTTCACCATGCAAATCCGTACTCTCGAAAATAGAGCTTGAGTTGGATGATGCAAAAATCCAAATCATCCGGGTTAAAGAGGAAGCAGGAAGCGTATGTTAAGAAGAACCTCATACCCTAGTAATTAGGAGATCAGTGAGAGATAGAGGCAACTAGAGAGTTATAGTCCACCTGATTTTCGCTCCAATTTTGTTTTATCTATTATCGATGATGATCCCGAACTGCCAGTGGAAGCGCGGAATCTGCAGGATAGTAAACTCGAAGAAGGCCATGGATGAAGAATGGATGCCCTGGATAAGAATGAGGCATGGATATAGTTGAGCTTCCAGCTAGAAGAAAATCGATTTTGGTAGCAAAATGGTTGTTCAAGAAGAAGTTTAATGCGTAAGGTAAAGTGGAGAAATACAAAGCTCGTTAGTAGCAAAAAGGTTATTCCCGTGTAGAGGAATTGACTTGGTGAGATTTTTCTCCCCGCTAAGTTAACTTCTATTAGATTTATTTTATCTATTGGTCGCTTACTTTGATCTTGAAGGGAAACAAATGGATGTGAAGACAACATTCCTACATGGGGATCCGAAGAAGAAATCTACATGAAGCAACCGTAAGGCTTCAAAGGAAAGCAGCATTAGTCCGGTGAAGCTTTCAAAGAATTCACTATATCGTCTAAAGCAATCACCTAGGATGTGTCAAACTTTTGGTACCAAAAGTTTGACACACATACATCCTTGAATTGGATTTGTAAGAAGCTGTGGATGATCAATCAGGTATATTCCAGCGTGCTGGTAATCACTTCCATTTATGCAGGTTGTATGTTGATGACATGTTGTTGGTAGGGAAATAACATGGATGTTATCAAGGAGGTGAAATCACAGCCTATCCTCCAAATTTGACATGAAGGATCTCTAAGGTCGCTTAACTCTTATCTCGAATGGAGATTAAAAGATCGCGGCAAACAAGAAAACCCGACCAAGTTGAATCAAAGAAAATATGTTGAAACGATATTGCGTAGGTTTAATATGCATGAAAGTAAACCGTCAAGGTTCCTATTCCTATAGGTGTAAAGTTATTCGCAGATCGCTATCCCAAGACACAAGAAGAAGAAGAGGACATGTCCCATGTTCCATACGCCAGTTGCGCAGCTTGGCAGTTTTTGATGTATGCAATGGTCTCAGATTTCAGACCGCATATTGCACATGCAAAGTGGGAGTTTTGAGCGGTATATGTCAAAACCAGGAAGGAGCATTGGACAACAAAAAAGAGGGTCTTCGTATCTTCGGGCACCACAAGTTATGGATTGTGCTACCGAAGGAAGGTCGGATTGAAGAAAGTGGTGGACATACATGGCTTTGTTGATGCGCATCATCGGAGGATTTGATCGTGTAAGATCTACAAGTGGGTATGTATTTAACCTATTTGGAGGAGCACCCAGTTGGATGAGAAAAAGACAGCCGTGAGTGGCACTTCAACTACATAAGCCGAATACATGGCAACCACCATGCAAGCAAGGAAGCAAGATGGTGGTTACAAAGATTGTGTCTGTGCATTGGGTTGGTACAACAAGCAAGAAGACAGGATCGCGATGCCGAGTGCAATATTATTCCCCGCAAAGAACCCAACTTATCATTTAAAAAGACAAAGCATATTGATGTACAATATCAATTTTGTGAGAGACATGGTTGAGGAAAAGAAGGTGTTGCTAGTAAAGGTTGACACTTCGAAGAATGCCGCAGATTCATTGACAAAGTCCGAGCACGTAAAAGTTCTCCGTGGAAGTAACATTGGGCATTATTGGCCTGGATTGTTGACTATATAATATTTTGGACCCCTGGATGCAAAGAAATAACAAGTGGGAGAATGCTGGTATGTGTTATATTCCTTTGCATGTGTGTGTGTGGGCGCGTCAGATAATGACGCATCACGGGCTCCATCGCATCCCTTCACCTAGTCCTAAAGGTGCATGCCCCCCCGTTGATACATGAGCGCTCGTGGCAACGTCACCAAATTTTTGGGCTGTTTTGCTATTTTGAAGCGGATTTTGCTATTTTAGCTGATTTGTAAATTAATCCCGATTAAGGGATTAGGGTTTCTGGGTATTTAATAAATACCTAAAAACATTGTATATATTGTATGGCTAATGGTGAAATCTCGATATAATGAAAAAGAAAGGTTTTCCCGGTTGAGGGTTTCCGGTAAAGATCTCTGTGTATTCTGTGTATGAGCCATTGATTAATTTCTGTATTGCTTAAGAATATATATGCATTGCTTTACTTCGCAGGTTTAAAACTTACATCTCTGTCACTTACAATAATCTTTGGGCTTCCGTGTAGCTTTTGAAATGTCTCCATGAATGCGGTGGAAACTGTACTGGCTTTGAAGGGATGAGAGAGTGCACAAAAGTGTGCGTACTTGGTAATTCTATCAACAATCACCATTATGACACTCTTTCCTTTAGACTTCGGTAACCCTGTGATGGCTAATGGTTGTAAAAGACCTAGGGTCTTAATTGTTTCCACCTTGTTTTGTTGGAAAACCAAACATTCTGCCACAAACCTTTGAACACCAGTTTTAAGGCCATCCAAAAAAAATTCCTTCTTGACCCTATGGTAGGTTTTCAAAAATATTGAGTGCCCTCCTACCGGAGGGGTGTGCAATTCCAATAATACCTTTTGTTTGAGTTGGGAGTTCTTACATAAATATAAGTGATCTTTGTACTATAGTGAATCATTTTTATATGTAAATGTATTTGATGCACTGGAATCCTGCTGCAACCTTTGAATGAGAGTCCACACCTTTTCGTCATTCTTCCATTCACCCCTTGCTTCTATTATCCACTCGGGTTGGATGATCGAGATAACACAGAGAAATGCTTCAACATATTCATCCTTTCTTGAGAGTGCATTTGCCACAACATTTTGCTTCCCTTTTTTTATAGACGATTTCAAAATCACAACCCAATATCTTGGTCACGCATTTTTGTTGTTCTTCTGAAGATAGTCTTTGTTCCAAGAAGTATTTAAGACTATCATGATCTGTTTTGACCTTGAAGTGCCTACCTATTAGGTAAGGGCACCATTTCTGCATGTAGTATTTCCATCATTTCCTTCTCATAAATGGGTTTGTGTAAGTCCTTTCCCTTGAGTGGCTGACTTTCAAAATCCAGGGGCCTTCCTTCTTTCATTAGGACAACACCAATTCCATTTCCCGAGGCATCACATTCCACAATAAAGGTTTTTGTGAAGTCTGGAGTGGTCAAGACATGAGCTTTGCACATCACCTCTTTAAGTTGTTCAAAATATTTAGTTGCCTCTGGAGTTCATGAAAATTCATCCTTCTTAGTTAGTTCCATTAAAGGTGTTGCTATTCTTCCATAGTGCTGAAAAAATTATGGTAGTAACCTGTCAAACCCAAAAATCCTCTAATATTATTCAATGTTTATGGGAATTGGCTGGCCCATCATGGCCTTAATCTTGTTAGGGTTGTTAAGGTTTAATATATTATTATGTTTCTTTTCAATTTACTAGATAACCATAACATATATAGGATCACTGAGAAATACACAATCACAAGAGACACATCATTTATCCTGGGAAACCCTCATGGGGGAGAAAACCCAACAAAAACTTCCTTAATATAGATAGACAATACAATGCCAAGAGAATAAACTAAACACTACATAAATTCCTCTCCCAAGAATGCGCCTCTCTCTCTCTCTTCCTTCTTCTCCAACTGCAGCTCCAAACTTGCGCTTTGATGAACAAGTGAGTGAGTGACCAAGTGAGGCATTGGCCTCTCTTATTTATACAATCTGGCAGGTGCTGAACTGAGGTGTCTTTTCACTGGCAGGGCCGACTTCTCATTCTAGGTGGTTATAACCACTTTAATATATTCTGGGGGCCGACTTCTCATTTATCATATTACAATTAGGGTTTGACCAATCTGCAAAAGGGGATTTGGTCATTTACAATGCCCGACATGATCAATCCATAAAAGGGGATTGATCTATTGAATAATACATCAATAATAAATAGAATTCTCTTTGCAGTTACAATATTTCAACACTCCCCCTTAATAAGAAGGGTATTCTACAACAACATCAGGTGAGAGAGAGGGAAACATCATCAACAACATCTTGGAACAATGATTGGCATATCTATAAATCATCGAAAGTTTTTCTCATCATCAATATCAACAAAAACACAACAAAAAGGTTGGAGTATCATCAACATCAGCAAAAACACAACACAAAGGCTGGAGCATCATCAACATCGGAACTAGGTTGAGAATCTTCAGCACGAAGCTGGCATCACAACATGAAGCCAACTACACAATATCATCAGCACAAAGCTGGCATCACAGTACGAGACTGGCAACACAACATCATCAACATGAAGCTGGCATCACATCACGAGGATGGCACACATCATCATAGCATGAGGTTGACACACATCATCACAACATGAGGCTGGCACACATCATCACAACACAAGGCTGACACATCATCACAACACAAGGCTGGCACATCATCATAGCACGAGGCTAGTACATCATCACAGCATGAGGCTGGTACATCATCACAACACGAGGCTGGTACATCATCACAACACGAGGATGGTACAACATCACAACACTGGGATGGCACATCATTATCACGAGGCTAGCATCACAACACTAGGCTGGCACATCATCAGCATGAGGCTGGCATCACAACACTAGGTTGGGACATCATCATCATCGGGCTGGAATCACAACACTACTCCCCCTTTCGAGGGAGGTCCTTTCAGACTACACCAAGTTTATCTCGAAAGTGCTCAAACTTTAAATGAGATGGAGGCTTGGTCAACACATCAACAACCTGTTCATCCATGCTAACATACTGGAGCTTTATGGCTCCTCTCTGCACCATATCACGTATTTAATGATATCGGATCTCTATGTGTTTGACTTGTCATGGAACACGGGGTTCTCTGTCATTTTTATGCAGCTCTGGCTATCACATAGGATCATGGTTGCTTCCAACTCTAGGTCGAATAGACCTGTCAACAACTTCCAAATCCATATGGCTTCACAACTGACAGAACAAGCATCAATGTATTCTATTCTGCTTCTAATGTGCTGAGAGAATTGCTTGATTTCTTCCTACTCTGCCATGAGATCATGGTTGAACCAGACTGAAACAACATCATGAAGTGCTCTTTCTGTCAGAGACACTTCCAGCCCAATCTAAATCAGTATATCCACTTAGTCTGAATTCATGATCTCCATCATAATTGAGACCACAATTTAATGTACCCTTAAGGTACCTCATCACATTTTTTGTAGCAACTAGGTGAACATGTCTGGGCACTACAAAAAAATGACTCAAGGTGTTCACAATAAAACATATATCTGGCTTGGTGTTCGTCAGATACATCAATGATCCAATGATCTATTTATATAGCGTAGCATCAATCAATTCTGAAGAAGAGTCAACTAGGAGCTTCAAA
>SNQJ01S0054408.1:31457-61828 GCA_010110895.2 Picea sitchensis | reverse complement strand
CTTCAACTTGCACACATGAGTCATCCTGTCTTCAACTTCAAATCCTCGAGGTTGTTCTATATACACTTCTTCTTCAATGACACCATTCAAGAAGGAAGTTTTCACATCCATTGGCTAAAGAAGGTATTTCTCCTTGTATCTTCATAGTGTGCTATCATTTCTTCTGTGAAAATTTTCTAAGTGACGAGTGATTTGCGAGAACAAAGTCATCGATACCACACAAATTTATTGGGTTCTAAATATAAAGAAGCAATTCATACCTTTTGTGTATGTGGAACATCATGTAGATCAAATAATTTCTCCATTTGAAGTATCCATGTGATTGGTTACTTGCCATCAAACTTCCTCATATCGATCTTAGGAACGTGGTTGGTCTTCAACCCAAAGTTGGAGTTTATTCATTCTTAATTCATCTTCCTTCTGTCCACATCATGAATTTCATGGGATACATTTTCACTTTCAGGTGTCCTCTCTATTAGGAAATTTTTCAAGCCTTCCATGATCTCCCTTTTTAAACCATCCATCATCCCTTGTAGTTCATCTTTTGTCACTGTTTTCTTTTGTAAATCATTTATGTCCCTACGCATTTCTTCACCTTCATCAAGAGTCCCAGTAGGATTGTCTGGAGTCTTATTTGGTGTAGAATTTCCCTTTTTTGGTGGCATGTTGGCCAAGTATCACTTTTAAACCTTGATTTTGAGGTGGTTCTCCTAGACAATCTTTCTTCAGCTGTATCTCCAAAATTCCGGCCCTTCTGGGTATGGAATTTTTTTCTTGTAGTTCTTTGATATTTCTTATCTGCAATTCCATAAGTCTGACCAAAATTGGATGTGCCAAGTGGAATTTATGGTAACTTCCCCACAACTTGATGATTTTTGGCCTTTCCAAGAGATCTCACTTGTATAGTGTGCCCCACACAAAAGAATTGATATACAATTCTGAATATTGTACCAGAAATACTACAGACTATCCACTATCCAATGCAACTAGTCTCACTCAATTTGTATACTCTAGGAATAATTTATGATTGTTTTACCCGAAATGCCTTCTTGAGACTAGTCAATAGGACTAGTCAGATACCCTATCTTCCACAGGGTGTATCTACAAATGTAAGATGAACCAGAAGCTGAATTTTTTGTCACAAATACATTAATAATTTCTGTGAATATCCTCCATATTTCAGGGTCTGAAACGTTACAGAAAAGACTTTATAGTGAAAATTCCGCGATGTCTCAATTCAGTATGATTCCAGAACCCTATATTACATAGACTGTATCTCCGAAAGTATAAGGCCTATGGAGCTACAATTTGAACCCAACGTACCTTGATCAGTTTGCTAAATATCCTCCAAGGGGTTCCTTTTGAAACATCGTAGAAAAAAATTATAGCGAAAATTCCAAGGTGTCTCAGATGTAGCAGCGAAACCCCAAGACCTTGAGCTCTGATACCACATGTTAAGAACGAAATATCAATATAGCATAGAAAAATCTCAGAATAAGTACTCAATGCCTTGAAAAAGAGAGAAATTTAGATAATAAGCCTCTTCGAGGGGGAAACCTCCTTATACACCACATAAATGTCCAAATACAAGATGATTCCAAATGAAAATGTCTCCTTGGTATATATAGGAGACTAGGAGGTACAATTACAACTAATGGACCCAAGCTGACGTAAATAAAATAACATTACTAATGTAATATGCCCCAATTAAGGGGTAATGTGCCACTATTTAGGGCTTAACATAACCAAAATGGTCAGAGTATTCATTTTTCATAGTTAGTCTTGTGAGGCCGAAAAAAAGATAAATTACCACTCGAAAGACACCCTTTCAACATTTTAACATGTGTGAAAGGAAGCAAGATCACTCAAAAATATTTTGATATTTAGGGAGTCTGAAAAGAGCTTAAAGGAAACTCCCAAGAGTTCCTTTTTCGTATAGCTTTTACGAGTCTGAAAAATAGATAAAAGTATACTCGATAACCTATTCTCATGTTTTAATGAGCACGAGAAAGATCAAAGACTGAGCTCGGTAACCTATTCTCATGTATTTAAGAGAACGAGAAAGAACAAGGACTATTTCGTTCTAGAAAAACTACTACGTTACGATGGGAAAGATCCTCGAATGAGGATCGCTCCTAGCAACGTGTCTCTCTAGAGGTAATTTGCCCCCAACTTGCGTGATAGAAGCTAGCGGTTTCACTCCGGCATGATGTCCAGAGGCTGGAGACCTGCCCTCCAAGCATCATTTCCTCTACGGACTCTTCTTCTTTCCTAGTTTAGGCATATGGTTACTAATAGAAACATTTTCACTAGGCAGAGGAAAAGAAGGTTCCAGTATGTGATCCAGAGTGAGACTTGATTCTAATGGAGGGGGGTCTGTTTCATTTTTTAATGAGCTTGACAGAGATGTTTAACTACGCTTATTGAGACCAGGTATTACCAAAGGATCAGATAATTCCAAGGATCCTCGCACCTGAGTTGAAATCATATTTAATGTGGAAACCTACGCGGTGGGATGAGCAAGCAAAGGAAAAACCCTCATGAGAGAGAAATCCTTAAGGAGACCTACTCCTACACTCTCAAAACCATTCTATCCTAGAAAGGGGACATTAGTTGTTGCAAAATTGTGGGGATATGGAGTTGTATACTCAATTTGGTCAACAGTGATAATCTTTCCTTGATGGAGAAATCATAAGATACGAAATATAAAATATGTGACAACAATCATCGCATAAAACCAACTATGACCAAGTAACAAATTATAATCCAGGGGTGCATTGACCACTTCGATATTTGATCCGGATTTATGTAGGAACACAATGAAATACATAAATACACATAAACGCAGAGATGCAGCGGAAATAAGACTTCATTTCATTAATAACAAATGACTGAAAAATGCTTACAGACAGAATGGAAATAAACTAGCTAGGGCGCTGGTAGCTTATCTCTGAGAAGAGATGTGGCGGCTACTGGCCTCTCAACTGCCTGTTACAATGAGGCTCGAAGGCCTATATATTACTGAGAAACAATGGAAAACCCTAAACATCCAAAAACCTAACCCTAGGAGATGAAACGCCAGAATATGGGCCCCGTTGGGGTAAATTGGTACATCAATTTCCTGGGGTCGTAACTTTGGCATATTATCTCCGTTTGACGCACATGATACATCGTTAGAAAGATATATCCAAGGACTACACTGTTGACAACAAATATCGAGTCTGAAACAGACTCATAGTCGTCGGAGAATTAATGCCCAAAAAAATGTTGTTTAGGGCCTCAAAATAGCTCCAAAAGTTCAGGACCCGAAGAACTGCTAAAAATAGTAAATTGTGCTACAATTAAGGAAACTGAAAAACTGAAAAAATGAAAGAAACAATGGTGTGGGTCCAAGTGGAATAGGCGGGTGGCCACCAATATCCACCTGGATCAATATCAAACGAAATTATCTTACCCCTCAATGTCACAATGAAATATTGCAAGAGTCCATGAGGTTGAAAACCATGTCCATCAAACTCTTTCAAGGTGGTAGGAGACTGGGTAAGTGTAGGAGAACCAAGGTCTCTCCAACAAGGCAAAGACATGACACAGGTGGAGGCTCCCTCATCCAAAACAATGCCATGGATGTTCTTTCCACCAACCAAAACTTGAATTTGGAATGCTAAGTGGTGGGAGAACCTATCCTTAAAATAATCCAGATTAAACGTAATCAGGTTCAACTACTTAGGATCCATGGCTCCAATGGATGACAACAAGTTTCTACGTTGAGTTGGACAATGTTGTAGAACTTCAAGGGATGATATAGCACAAGGCGCTTGCGCCAAATCTTGAACGATGTTGTATTTTTGGGAAGCGCCTGCATTAGGATTAAATTTTTCTTTTTGAATTACGCTCTTGGGTGGTCACAATGTTGTGTCAGAGATTGGCTTCTCAATCTAAAGAGGATTGGAAGATGGAGGAGGAGTGGAACTGGAGGGATGATTGAAAACCTTTCCTTTAGTCTGATCACATGGAGGAGTGTCATAGGTATTTTATTGAGTCTTGACATTAACTGTATTAAACATGTACACCTTAGAGGTGCTCGTGGAAGCATCCCCATGATGGGAATGACCTTCATTTCCCCCATGCAGAGGGACATGATTTTGTGCAACCAAATGTTGCTGTTGAATTGGTTGGGAGGAGTCCTTCAAATATTTACCGACAACCTCACGATGAGGACAATATTTCATATAATGGTATTCCTCACAAATCATACAAGGAGATTTAGGCTTCCTAGTCGTTTGAGTATCAACAGACTTATGATTATCCTGCTCGTTAGAAGGTTTCTTAGATTTACCCTTGTTCTTCTTCTTACCTCTTAGTTGTTGAGATGAAGTGGATTGGACTGTATTCACCTCAGAGGTTTGAACATGAGTGGAAGTAGTTGTGGTGTTTGGAATGAAACTTGGTTTCGTAGTAGGTCTCAACGGATCATTTGACAGCCAAGGAGAAATAGGGATCCGATCATAAAGTGTGCCATACTGGGAGTAAACCAAGTCCAAATACTATGCATAGATGATAGTCTTCTCCTCAACAACTATGTTTCCCATAGAAACATAACGGGAAATGGGAGGCAAGAGCGACTTTGTAAACCAATCTACGAGGATTTGGTCTAGAATTAGATGTTTAATTAACCATATCCAGTGTCTCCAGTCATGAATATGATTAGATATGTGCGTGGAAGAGGATTTCCGTAGTGAGTTCAAAAGCTCTGTACTGGTCTCGTACTATATAGGCAACTGAAAATGCGTTAGGAAGGCCATGGAAAGATAATTAAAGTAAAAAACGAAGTTACGTAGCAATTCAATATACCATTTTACTGCCGCACCTGTGAGTGTTCTCTAAAAACGTATAAGACAGATGTAATCGTCCATCAAAGAGTTGGAAGAACACCATAAATGGAAATTTATAACATGATTGTTAGGATCTTCCCCAGGTTTTCTGTCGAATTTTGGGATGTCGGACGGTAATTTGGCAGGGATGGTGGGCTAAAATGGGGCATGGAGGATGGGATCATTTGTTAAATGTGATAGATATGGCATATATAATGTAGCCAAGAACGGTAACTGTTGGTTAGGTTGTTGATACTAGTGATAACCATATTGTGTGGGAACACCAATAGGACCATATCTAGGTTGCGGCGAGACAACAAAACTAGATGGTCCTCCCATATACGGTGGATGCCTGAGTTGTCCACCCATGTACGGTAGTTGTCCTAGTTGTCTACCTATGTACTGTGATTGAGTGGATGGACCTCCTTCATACTAAAATTGACCTGATGTCCCCCCAATGTATGGCAGTGGAAGGGACTATTGCATTGGAATCGTGGGGTTTACGAATTGATAGGGAATAGTTTGTTGTGGAGGAATGCCCACCGGATTGGGTTGAGCCCACAAAGGATTCACAAATCCTGGATATGGATGTCCAGGATACATGCCAATGGTAGTATGGATAGAAGGAATTGCAGGAGCGTCTTTCCCACAAGATTGTTGATGTTTCACTCCCCAATAAAATGTTTCCCTGCAACTTAAAGTTCCCCCCCAGTTGAAGGTTGGCCTCCCATTGAATATTGACCTCCAATGTAGGGTGTACTAATATATGATGTGTGTGATGGAGGCTGAGTATCTTGTGAAATCATGGTTGTTTGAATGACTTGAATGCCGACCATTTGACTAATGGAACAACCAAGTAAAGAACTTGGTGTGTGTATGTGCAGAAATAATGAAGCAAGAATATTACCGGACTCATCTGAGAAAGGAGATGAATGCACAAGTGGTCGATTCAAAGTTAGCTGGGTCAATGATATTTTTGGTAAGGATGAAGCACCAACAATCTCAACTACATGAGTTGTGGAAAAATATGAATTCCCAAGTCCTTCAGGAAAACCAAAAGATGATGGGTTCGTACCAAAAACTAGTGTAGTGGTGGAACCAGGCGGTAATCGATAAGAAGAATAAGAATCAATGTATCTCATGGATGATGGATCAATGAGAGGTTGGTAGAGTGGATTAGTAAACAAAGGATTCATTAAAGATGCAAATATTTCTATGAAGGTTGGGACCAGTTTTTCAACGTGATGGTCACTTCCAGGAGCGACGCTCCTGGTTTCAGAAGTATGTTCCACGATCATTGATTCATAAGAAAGATTATGTTGAGGTTCCTGAATGTGATCATTGCTTCATAAGAAATATTGTGTTGAGGTTCCTGAATGTTAGGTTCCATACTGTGAAAACTTTGATCCTAAGGTTGACAAAAGAATTCAAAGAAACACACTCCTATTAAAACTAAAAGAAATCAACCAAGCAATAATAGGATCAAGGATCTTCTGAAGACGAGATATCAAGCCACTGGTGAATAAGTGAGAAGCAATTACCCCRACCTCCAYGTAATATCCCTTCTCGGTGCAAGAAACCCTCGCTTTTGCAGGATCACCCTTCAAGGGTACTGAGAGTGTGATACGACATCTTCCCCAAGTACCATGGGAATCCCCCCACTATCACCTCTGTAGGTACCTAGGAAAGGCCACTAWGGATATCAACTTACAGTCAACCTCCGAGTGAGTATAGTCGAAAATCGAGACTGAATGTATGGGCAGGATATCAAAGTCCGAAGCTATTCAATAGAACTAAATACAAGTGGACCAACAAGACTCCAGAGGACCCTGAATAGATTGAGAGTTCACTAAGCACTGAGACCAAATGAAACCAATGGTTTCTTAATAACAACCCCCAATATACGATTTTTCTGCTACGATTGGTTAATCTTTGGAGGGGTAATCTCCACTGATCTCTAACACATGACCTCATTTTTATCTGCTATGTGAGAGGGGGTTCCCGGCTATGCTTATACGAAAGTTGGATTTGTATGCTCTTTAGTGGTCTACAGTTTGTTAAGTAGTCTTGAAAAATTTACTCACTTCACCTAGTCCAAAGACCCCAATCCTATGCTACTGTTGGTATGCTAAAACCAAAAAATGTTCTAGTTGATTTTATTCGTGCGTGGTTGATTTTAATGGCTTTTAACTCAAATGGTTCACAGAGATGAAACTGATGATGTGTGACAGACTCAACTCCAATAAAATGCAAAATAATGAGATGCAATTCGTTCTTTTTGATGAATACTATGTATGTGAAGGAGAAGAGTTGTATTCTTCTTAACACAAGAAAGCACTCAAAATGATGCAACTTTCAACTTATGGGATCAATACGATGCCAAACTACCAAGCAAATGTTTCCGGAAAACAAAATTCACATGCAAAACTAGCTCTTTTTCCAAACATGTACCAAAGCAAACTTCCTAATGAATGCAAAATTTCTTTGTTTTGTTATGTATGCAACGAGGTATGAAAATTTTTTGCTTCTTAACTTTCATATGAAAGATATCTATGTTCCATACAAAGAACTACGAGGAAAAAAACAATCAAACAAAGTGCACTCAAGAATGATGAGAACTGAAATGCAATAAGTAGGGGATAACCTGTTCGATCAAGAACTCAAAGATGAAAAAGAGAAAGAAGACAAAGACTCATGCAAATCCTCAAACGATGACTAGAAAGAAACAAAAATCAAGTTGGGTTGTGGTAAGAATAAGAGTCCTAATCATCCAAAAAAGCGAGATGCTGCAAATGAATACAAGAAGGCTCAATACCAAGAAACCTTTGCAAACCCTAGTGTATGAAAAGTCCTAAACATATAAGAAATATGAAATCTTTGTGAGATGAATATTAGACAAACTCAAAGGAAGGAAGAACCAAGGGATCCTGTTAACCCAACGAGACCACAACTAGGAAAAAATTTGCAAACTCAAGGAAGAAACATAAATGAGTGGTATATGTCAAATTCTTAGGTAAACAAAGTCAAGGATAATCAAGGAGTCTCTGGGAAAAATGCCCCTCAAGATCAGGCTGAGAAAGAGAAAGCCAAGATAGACAAAAGGCCTAAAACAGGGCACCAATGCTCTTGTTCTCAAGGGGACAGAGCGCCATGGCACTCTTGTATACATTGCAGGGGAGTGACACCCTAGAAATGGTGCCCTGGTGTACACAGTAGGGGAAAGCCACCTATCCAAAAAACTAAAAAAGAAGGATAAAAACTCAGAAAACTCAATGAATGACTATGTGATCTCTTCAATGAGTAAAAGAGAAGGGGAAGTAGATTAGAAACAAGCAACAAAAAACATCGAATGGTAGGAAAAGGATTCAGAATATCCAAGGAAAGACTAGTAAAATTCCTCCTCAGTATGGTCGCCAATTTCTGTTATCAAATGTTTTTTCTACGGACAGATGAAACCTCCCTTGGATTATAGATTCCTAATACCAAGATAGAAAAGTACAGGTTGACACTAACATCCCTTTGAACTTAGTTTGACCAATCAAAAAGAGAGAGGGAGAAAGAGTGTGATGCACCTTGTTTCAAAGTTTGTTCTCATCGCTTCCAATCCGAAATTGATCTCAAAACTCCCTGGAACAACTTGATAATTGCAATAGGAAACAAAGAGAAACCACTACCTCCTACTCTAGTTGATTAGATCAAATAAATTCATCTACAAATATTGAAGGATGAATAGACAAGCACATGGAAAGATACAAAAGATTGAAGGAAATAGGCCAAGTATATTCAAATGAGAACCCAAAGAAAATACTTACAAACCATGGATGTAATTGTAGCCTCTCCAATCTCTCCTTGTCCAGCCCTTGCACGAATCTACCACAATCAAAGTTTTGATACCTGAAAGCTTCCTCCCTTTCACCTTGGAAAGCCCTCAATATATAGGCTTTGGAGGCACAAATACCATGAGAAAATGAGGGATATGGTTGAGGATATGTATACTTGAGGCTTGAATCATATCCTAAATTGAATCACAAGCATGAGGGTCAAACACAACCAACCCTATCTCAAAGAGCCGGCCCATAGATTAAGGTGGAGGAGATCCCCCCTTTCTCTCAACAAGACCAACACTCCCCCCCAATGAGAGACATGACACCACCCTAGTAGTGGCGCTCCCCTATATTGGCTGAGGGGTCACCATGGGTCCACCCCCAATATGGAAAGGGGGGCACCTACCTTCATAAATGCTTAAAAATGGGTCAAATTTTCCAAGGAAAAAGTGTGTTTTGACCTAGAAATGATGGTTTTCCTCCTCCCATTAGACTTAGGGGTCATGATTTTTTTTTAAAATGGTGTCAAGGGGTGGAGACACATTAAAAAGTGAATGCAACACTTGGGAAGGTGCATATGACACTTGGGACATTGAATGTGACACTTACCTAGGTGCATACGTCACTTTGCAACGCTTTGTGACACTTGCGACACTTAGGGTGTGAAACACAAATGTGGCATTTTGATGTGTAACACTTGTGGACACATTTTTTCTTTGATTCAATGATTTGGATTTGATGAAATTTCTCTAAGATATTTACATGCTTACCTTGTGGAAGTTTTGAGATGTTGTATATTATGTGTCTTCTTCACTGGAAGTGTCCTACATAGAAATAATTTTCTTGTGATCCTCTAATTGAAAGTTATCGACAATGATTACAATCTAGTGTAACTTTTGTTAAATGACATGAAGGAAGGATAATACATGATGGTTAAATAATGTAAACAATGACTAATAGATAATAGCGGGAAATGTATGCTCTATGAACATATAAGTGAACTTGTATTAGAATAAAGTCAATAACAATTGTGATATCTTAAGGATGCACCATGGTGCTTTGTTAATCGACATGGTTTGTTCACATGGTGGTTTTCTCACCAACATGATTTTTTCACGTGGTGGTTTGTTCTTCATTGTGGTTTCTACATGTGGTAATTTGCATACTGTTATTGCACAAGTTGTAGGTTGGGAAAAACCCTACCTAACCACCAAATGGAGACAACTAGTAGGGCACCTACCCACTGTCACCTTAGGCAGGTGTCCACGTCATTTTGGAGGTGAGGTAGTCACCTCAAGGGAGGAATTCCGGTGACCCTAGGGGGAAATGAGATGGAAAATTACAAGTTTGAATGGATGTCCCTAGAGGTCAATTCTAAATGGTATGAAGATCTTGGGAAAGAGTCTTGATAAGTTTCAAGGGTTTCCAAATGAGTTGAGTAAGCTGCCAAGTGTGAATACCTGCCTAAGACACAAAGAAAACCAATCATATAATGTAATATGTTAGTTGGATAAGCAATTTGATATTTATATACCTAATTGAAACAAAATAAAATGATATATCTCAGCTCAATAAATATAACAAAGGATGCAATATAAGTGCTAAAGTGTATGACAAATAAATGTGAGAAAAAACTAGTGAAAGCTAGCTCAACTCACCAATGATTAAGCAATAATTTTAGCACAAAAAGCAAGGATGAACAAAAGTTTACTACAATGATATTATCATCCTTATGGATGTATCAAACCAATATTAAAAAAATAAAAATCAGCCACTCAAAACCACTTCCAACTAGCTAGATAAGTGTGCTAGGGTTAGTAGAGAGTTAAGGCAAAATTAGAGATAAATCCTAGGGTTAGTTTAGGAGTTATTAGGGGTTAGAGGGTTAGTTTTCTACAACCCTAATGGATGTAGGTTAGTTTTGTAACAAAAAAAGAGTTTTTGGTTGAAAGGGAATGCCTCAATGAGGCAAGGGAGCCAAAGGAGCCAAAGGTTCAAAGAACACTTTTCCAAAGAGACAATCTTAAAACTTGAAAATTTCACATTTACCAAGGAAACAATTTATTTCTCCAATGAAACAAGTAAATGACTAGTGCCTTCAATAATTGGGTTAATGGAGTTAAGAAAAGAAAGAGCTAGAGGTACTACCTCCATGGGGGTGTAAATCCTCTTACTCCCCCAAAGAAGTATCTCTAACTAGGGTTTAAGCTAAGAGGGTGTATGCCCTTATACTTCTCTTAGAAAACCCTTGTTAAACCAATAACATATAAGCATAAAATGATATAGATTATGGTGGGGGTGTATGCCCTTATACTTCCCACCTATCTCTAGAAAATTAACCTTGACTTGAATAACAAATGATAACACAATGTAAAAATCTAATTCAAGGAAAAAAGCTAAGACAAACCACCACAAAATCTAGAGAAAATCCTTCCAAGGCTAGCACATCACTTCCATCAACCAATAATCCAAGAGATATCCATAAACAAGAGCAAAAGAGAGAGAACTAACCAAAGAGAGCGAAAATTTTAGTCCAATACTTCTCCAAATGGGAGAGTTATGTGTTAAAATGAGATCTTATGTTCTCTATTTATACACAATGTCTCCAAAATAGTTTTCCTACATAATTTTAGGGTAAACCAAAAGACTAGGGGTCAACAACCCTAATATTTCCCCTTTACACAAATAATATTAAAATATTAAAAAGTTCACTTAAAATATACTTTTACACAAAAATAAATCCTAACTTAAGGTGACATCACCCCTTTAGGGGGATGTTTTGACACTAGGAGCAAGTCGTTGGTATTTGAGGAGTGTAGATAGGCTCCCCAAAGCCACATGTCAATCATCCGAAGTCATTTCTTCATGGTAAAAGCCTAATTCTCCTCAAAAAATCCTTGTGTCAATGAATAACAATCTCACCACCAAACCCTATCCCTTCTAGATGACGTCATGTCTCAAAAGATGTCAGATCAACAATGCCTAGGCCTCTGAAGTTTCATCCAACATCACGGGCCCTTGGAATCCAACCTATAGTCTTGAAGCCCCATGGAATCCCAATATAGGCTTGTTCTGTTGGAAGGTGGTTGTTAATCATTGATGTCAACCTGAGTCATGGGTTTTGGACCACAAGATTGATGAAGTTATTTGGACATGAAGGAAAATGCACATCTGGATACAACACCCATGGATGGATAGGCTACATGTATTGTTGTTCCAGGTGTGGTATGTGGCAAATCACGTGGATCCCCTCATGGTTGAGGAAATGATTTTAAGAAGATGACAAAGTGAATTGTACATGTAGGCCACAGAAGATAATTAAAAGAAAAGAATTACAAAATAAGAGAGGGTCAGGTCAGCCCTAATGTTAAAAAAAGTGACATAAATGGTATAAAATAAACATCATTATACATTCATTTGATACAAATTATTTCAAAGAGAGAAGAAGAAAAAGAGGCCCGGTTCAAGGAGGGATGAAGTCTTTTGGTGATGTGTTCTAAAGTAACAAAAGAATTGTGGTATCATAAGCGAGGGTTACCTTGATGCAGTTTAACCATTGGAAGATCCCTACAGCAGTGGAAGGAAACATTCAAATGGGATTCCACCATTTGATGGAAGCAATTTTTGAATACTTGGAAAATAGAGATGGAAACTGCCCAAGCTCTTGGGAAGCGAGATGTTTGGATCTGGTTGCTTGAGGGATATAGTAGCTTGAAGAAACCAAAGGCTGCGGCTCAGAAGGAAGCAAAAGGAACAACAAGCCAATGATAGATACCATCCTGGGTGGATTGGCAGATTCAGTGAAATCAAGGGTGGGATCATGTGCATCCCGACAAAATATCTTTGGGACAAGCTACAAGAACTTTATGCAAGGGAAGAAGCGGAAGAAGAAGAAGAAGTTGAAGATGATTACAACATCTCCGATTTCAAAGAAGAAAATAGAGGAATTGAGTTCTTTTTGTCAATTGTTAGCCGAAGAGGTAGGTCCCGCGTTGAGATTTGAATGTCCCTCATCAAAGAGTTAGAAAAGAAGTGACTGAAGAAGAAAAATCTAATGAAGAAGAAGAAATCATAAAGAAAAATTATGTCCAAGAAGATGAGAATCTTAAAATTGAAGCATGTTGAGATTGAAAATAGCAATCTCAAAGACCCGCATAAAGCTAAAGTGGGGTGGTTAGTTGAGAAAGAGCGGTTGTAAGCTTAAAAGAGGCAATTAGAAGACTTTGGCCGAGAGGAAAGCCATTTCCTTGAAAACTCTACTTGAAGAAGCAAGAATAAGCCCGGCCAGTAAAGGAATGTCCAAATGATGATGAAGAAAGAAGATTGTGAGAAACTTGAACAAGAAGTTGTCTCATTGAGGAAGAGTTTAGAAACTCTCAAGTGCCAAAAGACTTAACACATCTTGGATGCATGGGTGAAACTTCATACAAAGAAGATGCAAATGCAAACAGCCCGAGGTTGAAGAAAGAGCTACACACAGACAGTTGATGAGAAGTGGACCGGGATACAGGAAGAAGGAATGATTACAAAGAGATGAATATCCAAGAGTCCTCTACCTTGAGGAAATCAAAGAAGCTCAATGGGGTATAGAAGGAAACTACAGGAAGAATATATCCTTGAACCCTAGATGGACTACATCTAAAGCCCACTTATTCCAAAGATTTTGAGAATTTCTTTCTTGGTCATACTTGCAAAAATTTTGGAAAAAAGATAGTGCGAGGGGAATCAATGAGAAAGGAACAAATACAGAAACATGAATATAGTTATGAAGCATAAGATATGGAAATAATGGAGTGGATTTGTCCAATGGGGATATAATTCATTTTGCAGGATTGATGGACAAAATATTGTATGCTACAAATACAATTATCTTGGTCACAAAGCACTAGATTGCGGATATATGAATGAAGATGTGCCTATACCAACCACGGTATGGAAGGAAAGAGATTCAAACAATGAATATTGTCGAATGGCATTAACCGCTGAAGAATTTAAATAAGAATATGAATGGTACAAAGACAATGGATGTTCTTCACACATGGCGGGGATCAAGACAAATTCATCGACTTGAAGAGAAAGGGTGGAAAAGTTGCATTTGGATATGACTCATGCACTTAAAAAATACTTGGAGAGGTGTAGTAGAGCTTGGAGAAAAATGTAAAAACAAAAGAGAATGTTCTATTGGTTGAAGACTTGAATGCCCGTCTACTCCCGGTGTTAGTAAAATGTGATCAAGGATACACTCTACGTTTGATTCCCAAAAATGCAAAATAAGAGAAAATAACTTAGAAAGATTGGTTGCAACTGCAACAAGAGACCAGTAACATACATCCTATAGATATGAAGAGAGAGATAGAATAAATACACAAAAAAGGATTCTAAGGAAGGAAACGTCCCAAAGACCAAAAAATAAGGATGAAGTATTATTGGGTGCCATGTTTTAGGGAGCCCCAAAGAAGAAGGTTACCTTTTCCATTAAACTTCGGGGGAGAAGCCATACCCTTTTCATTGATGTCAAAGGGGAGAGAAAGTGGGATCCTTGACTGATAGGGGGAGCATGAGTGGTACCATCAATGACAAAGGGGAAGTGTTGGAAGATTGGTTATTTTCATTGATGCTCCAACCCTAGTCATGGGTTTGGACCACAAGATTGATGGGTATTTATTTGGACATGAAGGAAAATGCACATGCAGAGATGCTTACCCATGGATGGATAGTATACATCATGTTGTTCCGGTGGTATGTGTACGTCAAGTAGATCCTCATGGTTGAGGAGAAATGAGATTTTGAAGATGACAAAATTAGATTGTACATGTGAATCTGAAGAGATAATTAAAAGAAAAGAATTACATGTACATGTAGGCCCTGAAGATAATTAAAGAAAAGAATTACAAAATAAGAAAGTGTCAGGTCAGCCCTAATGTTAAAAGGAAGTGACATAAATGGTATAAATAAACATCATTATACATTCATTTGATACAAGTCGAATTTCAAAGAGAAGAAGAAGAAAAAGAAGGCCGGATTTCAAGGGAGGATGAAGTCTTTTGGTGATGTGTTCTAAGTATCAACAGTTCCTCCAAAACTATCCACCAACTAGGTCCTGCAAAGACAAATAAACATGCCCTCCAAGGATCTCAAGTCAAAATATCATGATGAGTAAATCAAATCAATAAATGAGACACCTAAGCATGTGCATCAAAGATTACCATGTCAAGCAAGTAAGTGCTCAAAGACATTATGTGACTTGCCAAGCTTGGATATGGGAGGGTTGACAAGGTGTCCTATTGGGTAGAACTTCCTAGGTCAAGGAGTGTTTCCCAAGTGATCCCTTTTCTAAGCCATGTAAAGTGAGTGAAGTTGTTAAGGGTCAAAACTCATCGGGAATGGGGTTCATGACATACACGGGGTTGCAGTGTCTCATTCATGGGTGCCTTTGTAGAGGATGTGTGGCACTTTCGTTTGCAATGCAGTTTCTTCCAATCCCATCACTTTGCTATTCTTTGTTTCTTTCATAATTTAAGCACAAGTTGAAGGCCATTGTCCTGGCATGGTGTCTAGCTAATGATAGTGTCACCCACAAACACTTAGTAGAAATGAGAAGGATGGCTCATTATGAGACCCCCTTTCTCTCATCCATGCAACTGAGAGCCATTACCCCGGCTTGGTGACCAGATGATGGTAATGTCATACCACTAGATATCCATGATCATGATAGGCCAACTCGTGATGATACCTCCTATCCTTTAACTAACCTTTTAAGCATTAATAATCATTATTCTTGTGGGTCCCCCTTTTCTTACAGATAAGCGTTTCATTGCCTTCTTGGGTGATCCCTGGGCGAAGCATATGGAAGGTTTATAATTAGGATTTTATATTTTACCCAACAACAATCCCTCTGGGCCTTCAACCCCTTATACCCATAAAATGAGGGACAATTCCTTCTTGGGTCAATACATGCTAAAATATCAAGAGATAAGGAAATGGGGGGAGGGGTTGAATGGTGAAAAGTGGTAAGTATGATCGGGAACGATACAATGGATTTTCAAGGGAGTTCCTAGTAGAAAACCCATCCCGAGGAAATACCACTTACTAAAGCACAATGTCAACCACCAAGGTGAAGCAAGGCAAAAGGCATAATTCCCAAGCATATATCATGAAATCTAAAGAAGTCTAAGATACAACATACTCAAAATATGATCCAGATTATTTTTGGAATGAAATGAAAGTAGAGATATTACAATGAAATGCTAATGAAAATTGCCAGAAACAAAGAAATACAACAATACTTTATTTCTATTAATGAAAGAATTGTAAAGAGACTGTAAAAATATAGAGTGCAAGACTCGCTAGAATGGTGGCATCTTTATCTCTGAGAAGATATGTGATGACTATGCTCATTCACAAGAAGATGATTACAATGAGGCTCTGAAGGAGATGAAATGCCAAAATTCATGTGGGCCCCATTTAGGTAAGTTAGTACATTAACTTCCTAGTGTCGTAACTTTTGCATACAATCTTCATTTTAGGTGTGTGATAGCTTGTTGGAAAGAAATTTTCAAGAATTACGCATTATGATACCAAAGTTTGACTCCATATACAGTTTGACTGTGGTGAGCCAAAAAAACATTATTTAGGGCCCCAAAACGACCCTAACGGACTTGGAAGTACATCAAGATGTGCTGACATGAAAAATACAAAATAAGCTAGTTGGATTAGGTGGGAGGCCACCAATATCCACTTGGAAGATGTGTAGGGATTCATACATCCCCGAAAGTGTAGAACCCACAATTACAAAGAAGTATAGAAGAACATACTGCACTAAAAATTGAAAAGAGGAGCCATTTGGAATAGGTGAGTGGAAACCGATATCCACCTGGATCAATCCTCCCCCCTTAGGAAGCAATGGTATCCATTGCATTGAGTGCCCAGGAAATAAGGGAAATCATTTTCTGAATCCGACGCTTGGTGAGCTGTGTGCCTTGCTAGAGAAGTTGTGCTTCTTGGCTTGTGGAAGACTGTCACAAACCTGTTGCTGGAGGGGTTGAATATGTTCCACCAACCTGTTTTCTTAGGGTAAGATGGGGCATTGTGTAGGCACCATTGTAGGTGAAGAAAAAATATCTTCTGTCTCTTCGACAATATGTTTTTTATGGATAAAAGGTGTTGAGGCTATAGTGGTTGTAGTGGTCTTCTGTGCATCCTTTGAACAGACTGTGAAGCGGATGAATTTTGTAGTATGAGATATTACCTTGCGGTGGTGTTTTGGTGGAGCAGTAGTCAGAACTACCTTTGGTATCTTGTAGAGATGACATCCTAGAGTAATAATGACACTACAGGGTCTAGAATCATAGACAACATGACATTTCCACATATATGGTTGGCCCAAAAGAACATCACAGACATCAAGAAGGGAAATATCACACACTACCTCATCCTTGAAGGGATGGATGCCATAGGACATGAGACACTGCTGGCTGACGTGAAGATCTCGTCCCTGGTGAAGCCACATGATGTTGTATGGCTGCAGGTGTGGTGTGGTTGACAACCCCAACTGTTTGATGACCTTAGCTGAGATGAGGTTCTTCTAGCTGTTGTTATCAATAATTAAATGCAATGGGGTCTCCCTCACCCACATCTGTGAATGGAATAGGTGCTACCCCTCTTCAGGATCTACTGGTTCTTCTAGCTGAATTGTTGTGGTCGCGACAATAGCGGTGGGGCCTGTGTCGATGATCTGTCTATTTTCAATATTTTATGGATTGGATTTCGAATCAAGGTTCGGCTCCGTGTCTTTGATCTCAACCACCAATGACTGTTTTGAGCGACATTCATTGGTGTTGTGCCAGGTGATTTTGTGGAAGTCACACCACTTCCCAGTGTCATTCTTCGTCTTTACTTTACCCTTTTTGTCCTGTGTCTTGGACTAGTTGTCTAAAGGCTGTTGGTTAGGGCCGTCTTTACCGTGCTTTGGTTATAACAGATTTGCAGACCCGAATTCCCATTTGTTCTGGTGCCTAAATTTCTGCTCAATTTTGACAACATATCGATAGGCAACTCCCAATGATGAGATGTTTAGGAAATCCATTTCGGTTTGGATGTACCTATGCAGAGCCCCACGATATTTCAGAACCAGATGCTGCTTGGAGTCTTTGATACCCAGCTTTCTGCGCAAGATATGGAAAGTGTTTGTGAACTCTGACAGTGTTTGGCTCTCCTCTTGCCGCAGTTTGGTCCATCTCATTTACATGTCTTCATAGTTATAACAGGATAATACTCTTCTTTGACCACATCCACAAAAAAATCCCAAGTGGGATCGACCCCATATATTCCAGATTCCTCTGTGGAAATTTGATCCTAGTAAGTTTTCCACCAATGTTTGACATGGGGGAGAGACTTGAGGAGTGCGAATGTGATCTTTTCACCGCTGATAAAAATTTGAACAGAGAAATAACCTTCTAATAGATTTAACCATTTTTCTAGGGCATTCACATCTATCTGACCTTCAAATATACGAATATCAAAATTAACTTGTACCTTGAAGGGAGAGGTTCCTCCAAAATAGCTGCTTGATGAAGATTGTCCTGTTGCTATCGACATGCGTTAAAGGATGTGTACAAAATTCTCCATCATTTCATCCCTCTGTCGCACGAGATCTTGCTCAAGCAACAAGTTAATAAAATATTCTTCTCCTCCGTTTTTCTTTTCTGTCGCCATTGAGGGTTTTTTGGGCATGTGAGAGTGATTGTCCTTAGGAGAGACAAACTCGAGACCCAACTGGCTATACTCGGACCTTGTCGGGGACATGTGCTGAAAAACGATAAAAATCAACCTGCTTTGATACCACTGATCCAGATTATTTTTGGAAAAAAATGAAAGCACATATATTACATTGAAATGCTCATGAAAATGGCCAAAAATAGAGAAATACAAAAATACTTGATTTCTATTAATGAAAGAATTGTAAAGAGACTGTAAAAATACAGAGTGCAAGACTCGCTAGAATGGTGACAGCTTTATCTCTGAGAAGAGATGTGACGGCTACACTCATTCACAAGAAGATGATTACAATGAGGCTCTGAAGGACTTTTTTATGATACACATGAATGCCAAAACCCTAGACATCCAAAAACCTAACCCTAGGAGATGAAACACCAAAAGTCATGCGGGCCCCGTTTGGGTAAGTTAGTACATTAACTTCTCGGGGTTGTAATTTTTTTTTACGATCTCTGTTTTAGGTGCGTGATAGCTCATTGGAAAGGTATTTTCGAGAACTACCCATTATGCCATCAAACTCTGACTTTGTCTACAATTTGACTGCGGCGAGCCAAAAAAACATTGTTTAGGGCCCCAAAATGACCCTGGAAGTACAACAAGATGTGCTGACATGAAAACATACAAAATAAGCCAGTTGGATTAGGTGGGAGGCCACCAATATCCACCTGGAATATGTGTAGGGATTCAAACAACCCCAAAAGTGTAGAACCCACAATTACAAAGAAGTACAAAAGAACGTGCTGCACTAAAAACTAAAAAGAGGATCTAGTTGGAACAGGTGGGTGGCCACCAATATCCACCTATATCAAAATACCTCAAATGTTGAAATGAAACTTACCATAATACCTGACTTGTGCCTCATGGAGCAAGGCCCATTTCCTTCCCGAAGCCAACGGGTGTGGTAGATGCCATCTTGAAAATCTTGACCTCTGTGGTGGTGAGAAGGGTCTCCATTTGTGTAAGTGGACACTGCTGGTCATGTAGTCTTTCGACACTCCATATATGCAACCTGAGGTCCTCGAGACATAATCTTATTAGTTATCCCACAAAATGGGGATAACACATACCATGATGGTTTTTCTCGACATGGTATGTTCATGTGGCAGTTTGCACACCATGGTGGTTTTTTCATTGACATGGTTTGTTCACTAATGTGGTTTATTCATTAAGTGGTTTGTTCACATGGTAGTTTTCACAATGTGGTGGTTTTTTCATGAACATGGTTTGTTCATATAATGGTTTTCTCAACATGGTGGTTTGTTTGTTACGTGATTTGTTCATTAAGATGTTTTTTTCATGCAGTGGTTTATTCACATGGTGGTTTGTGCATCGTGGTGGTTCATTCACCGATGTTGTTTGTTTACCGATGTGATCTGTTCATTGCTATTGGGTGCGAGTGTTCCTATGTATTTGGTAAGGAGACTTTATCGTTATTGCAGTTAATGGTTGGATGATCAAGGGTTATTTTTTTTTATCTAACCCAAAATACTAATGTGGAAATTTACTAAGAAGGGAAATCCCTAATGTGTACAAAAGACTAGCTTCAAGATTGTAGCCCTTTTTAAAGGGGGAGGATTGTAACACCCCTAATGCATTATGTTGTTAACTTTGTAGTTGATGTTTAATTGTGATGATGCACCTTGTGATACTTGATTGGAAGACGATATTTTGAACTCATTCTCTCCTTGGTGATTATTTACTTGATGTTTATTTATGAGTATTTCTTGATAATGATGGGTAATGATGAGTATTCCTTTGATGATTGTGTATATATCCTTGATGGTTCATTTCCTTTCTTGATGCATTATATCTCATGTTTGATATATATGTATGTATATTATGATATTCTTGGAAAAATTAGCCTTTTTGCAGGGCATGACCTTAATTAAGTTATGGAAATCACATCGAAGAGATGAGACTCTTGTTCAATGAGGATGGCCAACCTAATCCTACTACATAGGGAGCTTTAGAAGGGGAAAAGTGACTTGAAATTACTTCCTAAGTTGATCTAGGGTAAAAGGCTCAAAGGGGATGAGTTGTATTTCACCTTTTACCCATTTGGTGACACTTGTATTTTTACACCTAAGCCTAATTTCACCCAATTGTATTTAGGGAAGGGGAAATGGGAAGGCCCAGAGACATTCTTGGGAGGGAGTAGTTATTCTTTTGAGAGATTAGAAAAGATATACCTACATTATGTGAGGGGGCTATTTGTTGTTGGATTATTGAGTTTTTTTGCGTTGCACTAGAGAATTGTTTTGATTGTGAATTAGCGGAAGCAATTTGACAATTTCTCTATCCTAGTTTGTGTGGGTAGAAGAGGCTAGGAGTGTATCGAACCAACTAGGGGTGCTAATATTTTTTGAGCATGACAATTGATTTCTTTTGGGCCCTTGGGATGCCATTGCTGAGAATGGTACATAACCAATCAAAGGTAGTCATCAAGAGCTAGAGTGGTTAGTAAAGTCCTCACAAAGGAACTCCACTACTAAGAATGGTACCTAACCAACCTGGGATATGCATCAAGAGCTTCAATGCGTGTTCTTGCTCACCATAACCCTAAGGGGTATCATGAGTGTTATAAGTCCAAGAATCTCTCCACCACACCATTGCTAATCGATTGGATGTTTGAACCTTGATTTAATCTGTTGGGAAGAGTGAGTGATTTGGTTGAATACTAAATGTTTTATCCTACACCATCATTGAGCTTGATCTTGTACTCAAGGAGAAACACCTAATTCAGGTGGTTGCATTAATTGGATGGAAAATCGACCCTTGGGTGTGATTTCCCCTTTGTTGACATCCTATTTGTGGAGTACTAGTTAGGACTAGGAGCTAGTCATTGGTAAGAGAAAGGATTGCAAGTACTTAATGTTGCGTTGCTTACAATTTTATTTTATTGTTGATCTAATTGATGACTGAAATATGGTTGATCTACTTGATTAAGTTAGCTATGATTGAGTTATCTAGCATTTCTTGAATGGTACCTAACCAATCTGGGATATGCATCAAGAGCTTGAATGAGTGTTCTTGCTCACCATAACCCTAAGGGGTATCATGGGTGTTATAAGTCCAAGAATCTCTCCACCACACCATGGCTAATCGATTGGATGTTTGAACCTTGATTTAATCTGTTGGGAAGAGTGAGTGATTTGGTTGACTACTCAATGTTTTATCCTACACCATCATTGAGCTTGATCCCGTACTCAAGGAGAAACACATAATTCAGGTGGTTTCATTAATTGGATGGAAAATCGACCCTTGGTGTGATTTCCCCTTTGTTGACATCCTATTTGTAAAGTACTAATTAAGACTAGGAGTTGGTCATTGACAAAAGAAATGATTGCAAGTACTTAATATTTTGTTGCTTACAATTTTATTTGAGTTGGTCATTGACAAAAGAAATGATTGCAAGTACTTAATATTTTGTTGCTTACAATTTTATTTTATTTTTGATCTACTTAATTAGTGAAACATGGTTGATCTACTTAATTAAGTTAACTATGATTGAGTTATCTAGCATTTCCCGATAATGATTGCATTATTGTAACAACCCTACTTGCTAAAGCTATGTTATGTTAGATAGGGTTGTTACAATAATGCAACCACTATCCTATCTGGAAATGCTATATTAGATAGAGTTGTTACAATAATGCAAATACTATTTGGAAATGCTAGATCTCACTTAAATAGTGGAGATCCCCACACTTATACTATTTGGAAATGCTAGATCTCACTTAAATAGTGGAGATCCCCACACTTAACTTGCTTGTTGATGCTGTGTTTGAGCATCCAATGGGTACACAACAATGTCAATAAAGCTTTTATTGGTCGAGATCACAAATGGAATTGAAAACACAAATTTTCCTAGATCACAAATTTTCAAAAAATAACGCTCTTTGTTTTTATAAACGAGATCATAAATCGATTGGGAAACACCAAATAATTGAGAAATGTGAACATATTGCATTTCCAATAGAAACAGCCATAAACAGCGCAGTGTGAATGGGAGACACTGCATCGAATAGCTGTCGTATTAGACCAGTCAACACTCCTCGTGGCACGCGATGTGCCAGAACTGTAAAGATTTCTCAATAATAAAACTTGGATAGCAGGTCTGCAACACGCCCAATCGTAAACTTACAGAACTTGTTGATAATAAAAAAAATTGGATATCAAAATCCATACTTATAAACGATAAATAAATAATGGAATCGCGTGCATCTGAAAAATAGTACAGCGGAAGTGGTCCTCAAGCTTTGGAATTTGAGCGTGTCGTTCTTTACCAGTGTCCAGCACTTCTGTCCACAGTCAAAACTTCAAGCTTTCATTTGTGCTCCCAAAACAAAATTGAAGAGTTCAGTCAATATAAAGTATTTGATGTGCTCAGCACATTTTAGTAATATATAGAAGATATTGTAATTGAGTCATTATATTTATATTTTCAAACATGTGTTTCTTATTAAGAGATTATAGGTTTAAATTCAGAGGGATAGGGTATGTACATCTTCTTAGACTTTAGTTGTCAAATCCTTGTATTCAGGTTGTTCATTGTCCCATAAACAAGGAGCTGTGGCTTTCAAACAAAAAGTTGCTGAAAAGCAGTCCCTTATCCCATAAACAAAAGAGTTTTGTACACCAATTTGGTGTCTAAAAGCAGTCCCTTATCCCATAAACAAAAGAGTTTTGTACACCAATTTGGTGTCTAACTTGACGGGGACCTTAAAATTAAATTATTATTATTAAATATACGTTTTGAAAGACAAAACTATTTTAAAAATATTATAACTTATGTACACAATATAGTTCAGTGTAATAAAGATATCTAATATATATGTTTAATGTTGAATTAATATATAATATTTAACAAATAATAAATTTAAAAAAATTATTATGATTTAACAAAAATTGAGATATTCAAAGATATTAATAAATTTCATTTCTTTATTTTCTAATTTTATCTGAATTAATTAAATAATATGTATAGTTTCATTACAAAATTAAATTTAGGTAAAGAATACAAAACCTAAGTTCCAACAATAACAAAAATGTTATTATAAACATAAAATATAATAATAAATATAACTGTGTAATAACAAAAATGTTATTATAAACATAAAATATAATAATAAATATAACTGTGTAAATGCCTCAACATAACTTCATCATATTTGATTGTGATATCTTTTATATGAGTACTTTTCCAAAAGAAAAAGTACCTTAACATATCTGTTAATGCCTCAACATGACTTCATCATATTTGATTGTGATATTTTATTTATTAACAATGACTTCATCATATTTATTGTAATATTTTTTTATTAACCATGACTTTATCCTATTGGATTGTAATATTTTTATTAATAAAATTATTGGATTATAATATTTTTATTAATAAAATGAGTGGTTAATTTTTTATAAATATATTTATTAATATTGTGTGAATATTTTTATATGAAATAGTAATCAAAAGAGTAATTTAACTATTTCGATTTTTGAATGGATCAAAATCAATCATATTATTATAATTAAAATTAAATCAATCATGTAAAAAATTTTTAATCAAATCACAATTAAAATTAATCAAATTAGGTAAAAAAAATCTAAATAAAACTGTTAAACAATAACTCAATCAAAATACATCATTTTAGTTGGAGGTTAGAGTAGTAGGTGAGGGAGTGAGTCACTTCGAAACTTTTAGAGACACCTCAAATCCAATTATGTAAAGGGCTCAAATCCAATCATATTAAAGATTGATGCAATCCACATACAATCTTCGGATAGTAACTTTGATAAAGTAAATACCCCTCAATCATGACACCTCAACCAAAACAGTCCCTGGCCAATGAAAAAAGTTCAAGATTACCCCACCCAAAAAAAAATAAAAATACACCATTCTAAAAGCTATCCTACAAGCTAAAACCTAAAATAGCTTTGTTGATTATAAAATCTGCACTGCCCTTTTGTACAATAGTCTTTGTGTAATTATATTCCTTCACTTTTATGCTAATCTAGCGCGTGACCGTCCTGCTTGGCTGTGGCGTGATCTCTCTTTTCAGTGCGCATTCAGAAGATCACATGCTTGGCGCAGTTATCTGAGCACATGCTAGGTGCAGTTCTTGGTCTTGATGCATCAGCTGTTTCAGAACCTCTACAGCACAGTCTTCTCTCTGCAGATCTGCAATTGTGTGAACTCTTTGCTGTGGCCCTTGCGTAGAGCCGACCCTAGCACTATTCTTGAGCGAGAGTTGTAAACAGTTCCAGGCTCTGTCTCTCTCTGGTGCCTTAGCTACAACGAATTCTGGAAAAAAAATTGTGTGGTTGGTTTGCAATTTTCATGATCTGATTGCATTTGTTATGTGATGAGGCTACATCTTTAGTTTGGCGAGATTGCAACTTAATATTCTCACCAAATGCACATAAAAAAGGGTTTGGATTTGGCCCACGCCCGCCCTTTCCAAACCGCTGTTAATGTACAACGGTGGCCCGTTGGCGCATGAACAGGTCGGTTGCCTCTTGGTTTGTTATATTGTGACACTTGCGATCAAATCTTTTTATTTTTTTCTGTTTTTATTCACTGTAAATTATTCACTATTTTGGAAGAAAAATTTACAGTCAAAATTCTTTAACCATGAAGTATTTTTCCGGTTATCGGAATCTCTTGGCCAGATCTTTGGTGTAGAGGCTCCAGTTCTGATTCTGTTACTGTTAATTGCGTAGCAAAGGTGGTTCAGTGCACTTTTCGACCATTATGGATGGTTTTGACAATGAAGATGAACAGGTTGCTTCCTTTGAAGGTTCCAATGCCCAAGTTCTTCATGAAGATGTCTCCGTACAAAAAGTTAAAGTGAGCCAGCAAGATCTTATTGATCAGTTGCAAGTTGCTTATTTTGGTTTAATCAACCAAAATATTTTATTACAGGAGATTACTCTTCAACTTCATGCAACCATCCAGTCCTCCCAGGACCTTGTTTCTGAGATGCATCATCGTTTGGAAGAGAAAGATAAGTGCATTCTGGGCTTGCGACGTTTCAATCTAGACCTTGTAMGACAAGTGAGTGAACTCAGTGGCATTTCGGAGGATTGCATCTCKGAAGATTGCATCAGGAAATTACAAATCTCAGCTTCTTCTTTTGCATCTATTTCTGCATCTACTCCTGCGCTGGTAGGTGCACCTAAACTTTATTCTCCTGACAATGGTGATTCTAAAGTACGGGATACAGAAGACATGYTGCAAGAGGTTACCCAGCCTATATCACAGGTAAATCCTTCCTTTTCGTCATCATCTCATGTTTTAATGGCTTCACTTGGCCCATCCCTYTCTAATATTCAGCAATGTACTTGAGGCATTGGGTCCAAATTGCTTCATTAAATGGATTATATGTTAGTGGTGGGCTTCAGCAATGTACTTGAGGCATTGGGTCCAAATTGCTTCATTAAATGGATTATATGTTAGTGGTGGGCTTAGTAAGTATAAATATTGTATAATAGTTTCTAGTGAGCTCGTGATGAGACCAATAAAAGGGAGCTTTGGATACGTGGACAGTTCATTTGGATATGTGATTCATTATCATACTTTAGCTATTAATTTGCTACATCGAAATTTTGTATGAGTAGTGATTCATCTTGTGATTATATGTTGGAGCTTGAATTTATCATTCAATGATATTTATATTTTGTAGGTATCACATCAAATTTAATGTATCCAATTAGGTTCTTATGGAAGATAAATAATGTAATATTAAGAACTTAGGGAGGTACTTAAGGGGAATAATTAATGTGACATGGTCATAGTCATGAAATAAGGCCTGTTGGGTTGTTGAGAGGTAATAAATAGGTTCACTGAGTAGTTAGAAAAAATAATAGGATAATTAGAAGAAATAATAGGATAATCAGGGATAGTTTGCATAAATCCCAATGAATACTTATGAAAAAGTATATATACATTAGTATCATTGTATTGTATATGTTGTATGTTGAGTATTGTATAGTAGCAAGCATGATTTGTGAAGTGATTCCTTTCACAAGAAGTATTTGAAGGTGTTATCATACATTAAGATTTATCTCTATATTTTGATATTGTTTATTGTGTGGATGCATTTTGGTTATTCTCAAGTTAAGGATTTATCTTTTATCTATTAAGGTTCACTACAACTAGTAGTAGAGATGTTTCTTGACCCAACATGTAATTTTTTTTTGCATATTTTCAAAAGAAAAATAGGGCCACGACAGTGAAATTCATTCCAATAGGTTTCTATGTACACTCTAAAGAAACTAATTACATATCTAAATTCCTCTAAAAAAAAACCCAATTTTGTAAATTTTTTCTGGTCAAATCGTAATCCAAGAAGTGAAGATATATTTGATTTAAAATCAACCATCTTAGGTTTATTTATTTATGGATACAACTTTATTTTGGGTATTGAAGAGTAGATTTAACTTTTAACAGATTGCTAAGATTGAAGTGAAACCAAATCTAGGTGAACGAGCATTTTAACATCTTCAATTTGACATATTATATGATATACTTCTAGTTCATTTTGAGGCAGTTACGAAGATTACAAATCACCACCTTAAAGCCTTAGTTGCACAATGGAGCTCCATTGAAAAGTAAGTTATTTCCTAAAAACCCTAGTTCTACTAATGGGTTTTTCTCCAGGGAAATGTATTCTACATGAAAATCTGAAGACAATCACCACATAAATATTAACAGTCAAAGAATACACATGTTGGTGGGAGACCAAATTTCCCTCTTAGTGGAGAGACAAATTAAGTTATATTCTAAATGAGGATGATGCCATATGGTGGAGTTAGTTGACATTGAGGCAATATTGGGACTTCCAAATGTAGAATATAAAAATGTATTTTAGATAAGCAAACTCAAACAAGGAAGGAGAACACATAGAATTGTAAGGGTTTATTTTTAGTTGGAAACTTCCTAATATAGCTTCATGGATGTCTTCAACAAGAAAATGTCATTATTTGTGTAAACCCTAGAAAAAAATATAATTTCCTCAATGTTGACTTCGCTAAAATATTGTAGGTTCCTACAAAGTATATTTAGAGCACACATGTTAAGGGTGAAAATGCCATTTTTTTTTAAAGATTTGAAGATTATGATAGATACATATGTATTTACATTTAGATTTTCATGTTATAGATATGGATGTTGTGGATATTATTCTTAGATATCCTTGGCTGGAATTAGTGGTTATGGTTAATATTAATGTGAAAAAGAATTTTATGAAGATTTGGTATAAGAAAAAGAGAATAACATTGCAAGATATTTCTCTAATGAGCAACAAGGGCCCAAGATGGCACATGAAGAAGTCCTTGTAAGGAAACTAATTTCAATATCGATAGACACATTAGATGTAGAGTTGGATATTGAGTTTCAAGAAGAGTATGTAGAAGCACCTAAAGGAGAGTCCCAAGAAGGGAATAACTAAGAACAATAATATATGGAGTTGCAAGACTCGAAGGAACCACATGTTGAAGAGTTAAAGACAAAAGAACCAATAGCTTAAGTTTTTTTAAATTTCCCCATACCACCTTGAGAAACAACAATCATCAAAGTAAGGTCATGCACATCGATGCACTTACTATGGACCAACATGAAATCAGAAAAGCACCTGGTATAGAGGTACATAGAGGACTAAAATCAATCATGGCTCGTAGGTAATGCATTCATTGCACGATCATGAAAAAATATATTTTAAAGGATTCATTAGCCAAAAAGTGGCATATGGAAAAGTGTTTAAATATTTTACACTAGGGATGGGTTTCCTCATCCAATACATAATTAAGGTAAACGGTTAGGATCTTAGGTCCTATGCACTTCTTTTGGGGCTCATGTTTCCTTGACCATAACACAATACCTTCATAAGGGCCAATTATCCCATGAGTGATATATGACCCTAATTCTAAGGTTTGGTGTATCAAGGAGTTTTTTTTTTTTGTGACTTAGAACATCATTCAAATAAAAATCATAATGACTTGGGAACCTAAACACTACTTATATGTGTCATGGGCCATGCAATAGAACCCAAACCATAAAACAAGCCCTTCCAAAGGAATGTTTGACTCATGAGTGTAATACTAGCTTGGTTTCAAGGTTTGACACACGAAGGATGAAAATATTGGCTTAATACATGATTCAAGGGTAAAAATAATTTTTTTAGGTTGAAAATGACCATTAGTGATTTATGAGCATGATTCGTTCTTTTATCACACCAAGGGAAATTTTCCTTACCTAATACATGCTTTAATGGTAAAACCCAAGGGCTTGGGACTTAAAGGATATACTTACAAGTGATTTGGGCCATGAATGGAACTTGGACTATAGGACATGYTGTTTGGATGGTATATTTGACATATGAGTGTGATATGAGCATGATTCCAAGGTTTGAAAAATCAAGGAAGGGTATCCTTATCAAAGATATGATAACAAACCTAAATTAGATGGACTAKGTCATAAATGAGCTATATGTAAGGAACATGGGCCATACATGAGGCCCTAGATCATGAGACATGCTMTTTGGATGGAATATTGTGTTAACGACTATAAGTACATGGGACCGATAGAAAGTTTTGACACATCAAGGGTGAGTATCTTGTCCCATTACATGATGAATACTAGTGGATCAAGAATGATATTCTACTTTAAGACAATGTGTGGGGATGAAACCAAGTTATTAGACCCTACACTCTACTTAAAAGTTTAGTGGTACATGAAAAAATCATGTTGGATCTATGATAGACCCAGGGTCTGCATAAGGTGTCCAACATAGGACTGATTTAGTTTAGTGTTTCAACATCTCCAACCTACTAAAGGAAGGAGGTCTCACTTGATGTGTGTATGATGGGAATTTAAAAAAAAATGTGCAGAGTATTGAATGTTTAATGGGGATGCGTACTTCATTATTTATCCCTCATCATGTATCCATCCCTCTTGGTATCCTTATTAAGGGAATAAGGGACCCTTATTTTTCCTTGTTACCTTATCATGATCCTTTTTGGTTTCTAGTTTCATTACCTTGTACATATATTGGGCCATCATCCTTGTAAAAGGATTGACCCATTAGGTTCTTTCAAATGATTGGACTGATCAAGTCTCTTAAAAAATGACCCATAAGGTCTCTTTCAAAGATTATCCCATTTAATCCTTTCGAAGGAGACACCCTAATTGTAAAGGAAATATCAACAAGTCTTTTCAAAAATATGGCCTAATACCCTCAATCCATTTTCAAAAACCTAGATTGATATTCATGAGGTGTCTTTCATAGGTATGGCCTAATCTCATGGGGCCACTTCGAAAGATATGGCCTAATATTAATCAAGCCACTATTCAAGATATGGCTCAATCTTATTGAGCCACTTCAAAATATATGGCCCAATCTTCATCATGAAAATTTTGAAGATATGGCCCAATCGCATTGGACCATTTCAAATATGGCCATTGGTCCTCTTCGAAAGATAGTCCCTTGTGCCCTTTTTGGATATGCACAAAACAAAAGAAGCTAAGGCCAATAGGGCTCTTCAAGAGATAGCTCATCGAGCCCTATTTTAAAATGAACCTATTTCAAAAGCTAATTATTATGATCCAATGCCTTAAAAATGATAAAAATTTAATGAACACAGTCCACTTTGAGGGGGGAACCTCCTTTTACAATATATCCAATTTAGAAGACAAGATGAGATGAGATAATATCATCNTTTTGGATATGCACAAAACAAAAGAAGCTAAGGCCAATAGGGCTCTTCAAGAGATAGCTCATCGAGCCCTATTTTAAAATGAACCTATTTCAAAAGCTAATTATTATGATCCAATGCCTTAAAAATGATAAAAATTTAATGAATACAATCCACTTTGAGGGGGGAACCTCCTTTTACAATATATCCA